>JASANE010024735.1:0-99763 GCA_030248225.1 Trileptium ribeirensis | reverse complement strand
ATGTGGTGTTCGTTCAGTTACGTATTGCTACTGGCTAGCCTGTAATTATAAGTGACGAGGAGCCCAACGGTGTTAACAAAGCATCTGGTTTCAGAACATTCAATGCTATTTAGTAATAAAAACTAGCCGACAATGTTATAACAGTATATTGATGACTTAAAAAAGTGAAGCCCCTATATTAAGTTTTTATGTAATCAATTGCACCAAAGCGAGGGAAGACTTTTTTGTTTCGAAAACTGGTTACATTAAACTAACTACCGTAGTTTGAATGTTTCGACTGCACTGTTTCGACTGCAATGTTCATTAATTAGACTCATTTTAATTTTATTTTAGCATAAAATCTCAAACATTACCAAGTCTTTTCTCACTCGCTAGACTCTGCAAACTACCGCCAAATCATCGAATTTTAATTTTAAAAGAAGAATTCAAATATAATTTCTGACTATTCCAGCTGTTATTACAAATAATTTTTCTTAAACCCGAAAATCGAACAAACTTATTTGGTTTATAACGCCATAATTTCATACCATTCACGGTTATTTTAACACATAGTTACGTTTCGTTTCCAACCAAGTGTTTGATTTGTAACACATGACTTTCATACCTTTGTGGTTATTTTAAGACATTGCTACATTTCGTTGTTCACAATTTAATCCCATAACGCATCATTTACGATAAGATGCGTGTGGATGGTCCTAATTAGGTCAAGCGTTCAAATGGGCTAGCTACTATATCACGCAGACAGTCCAGGTAGGCTATTAAAATATTAAATAGCCTAGCTAGGCTATGCGTTTGTCATCGACTGTCGAGCCGGACTGTGGTTTTGTCACGAGGCGCTCAGCTAGCCCCTATAACTTAAGCCAGAGACTATTTACTCCGCGAACTACGCTTATACTTTACTATACGTATCTAAATAATTCCCAAAAGAGGCATACAGCTAAGGCAGCTACTTTAAAACATTATTTATATCCAAAAGAAGCATACATGGCTTTGTCGCGACATTACGTTTTACTACACGTACCTAAAAATGCCCCAAAATAGGATAACTTAAAACGTTAATTGTTTATTGAAACGAATATATAACTTAGAATCAGTGTTAAAATGCTATAGAACAAAAAACTATTGCACTAAGCACATCACTAAATTAAATTTACTATTTGATGGTTCAGCCGGACGCTCAGTTTGTCACGCAGAGCCTACCTAAACTCCCTGTTTGTCACACTAAGACTATCTAAGCTATCAAAATGTTCCATAGTAGCCCAGCTAAGCTATAGTTCCCCAAAACAAGTTGAGTTGGACGTGTGACATAATTTGTCCCTGGCGCACGCATGTTATCGTAAATGATGCATAATTAAGAATTCGTACTGTATGTCCAACAATATTAACATTTCGGTTTAAAGGTTGCAAAAGTCAATTTAATATTATTACCGAGCGATATCACATTTTTATCTCACACAACTGCATTTTGAAGGAATTTGTGTTACAAATTACGATAATACTACAGGAAAGTTTGAAAATAGGAAGTTTAATAGCAAAATGTTTGAACTTAAAACAAAAATTTAACCTTTGGAGGCTTTTAATATGAAAATATCATAAGAATTAGATATGTTTCGGTCTTCAAGCTAATACCAAAATATGAAACAACTTACTGTAAACTTTGAAATTTGATATTTTAGTACTTGATGTTGTGGGTAGCTGATTCTGCTTTAGTTCTACCTTCATGTTACATGGAATTCATCAGTTTTATTATATTGCCATGAGGTATAGCGAAAATTTTTAACTAAAAAGCAATAATCTCGAGTTGTTTTACGTACTTTAGGTGCCAAAATTATCAATATATTTGGAGTGATAGTGAAATGTAGATGCAGAAATGTGATCAGAAGTGTCATATCCGGGTTTAGACTGCGCCAAATGTTGAACCTGGAATTTAAAACGGAAAATTACAGTGTATTTAATTATTATCATCACGTAAGTGATATAAATTAATAAATTGTTATTGAAACTCACGAATTAATGTCAAGTAAGCTTGAAAATCGTACGTCAGCACAATGCTCGCGTGGATCTTTGCTGACACCGGATAGCTTTACAAAAATCAATGGTTTGCTTGAAATGTCTTCCGTTTTCGATAAATATTGTCAGAACTCACGAAATGCGCTTTCTTAGTGCGAAAATTATACAGTACTATAGGAGGCGGATATATAATCAAACAGGGAATCTTTGCAAAAACTGACCGGCAGCTTTAAAGCCAAGCGTTTTCAATTAAATGCAAAAATAATTGACATAACG
Source organism: Trileptium ribeirensis (assembly GCA_030248225.1). Classification (NCBI taxonomy): domain Eukaryota; kingdom Metazoa; phylum Nematoda; class Enoplea; order Enoplida; family Thoracostomopsidae; genus Trileptium; species Trileptium ribeirensis. Next base: position 97,477 of record JASANE010024735.1, on the reverse strand, counting down.
CCAAAATTCATACTTTTTCATCTGAACTTGGTATCCTATCAATATGGATATTCACTTTAAATCTAGCTGCCCTATAAAAACACCAGGGTAGCTTGAAGTGATTTCCGTTATTTATACTTTCTCTAGCACCAAAAGCAGGAACTGTAACACCGAATGCCTGAATTATTGTAAGATGTGTACAGCGAGATTGTAATAGTGAACACTGAAATTTTAGCGTTTAATTTTATTCCTAATACAAAATTTTCTCTTACCAATGCATGAAAATAATCGAAGTAGAATAAAATCGAGTGTATTTAAAGCCATTTTTCAGGAATTAATTCGACTATAATTTATTACACACATAAAAATGTCCATTTTATTTACAAATTGGAATTAGTTTTCGAGATATGAAGAAATAATATGTAATATGATATGTAATAATATAAGTATATTCGGAATTAACGGAGTTGTGTGTGCAATCAAATCAAAATGGAATTATTTCCCGAAAAATGGAATTAATTCCAGCCGATTTGATTCGCGGTGAATATATGACTGCATGGAATCAATTGGGAGTGCAAATTATTCGAGATTCGAACTGATTCAAGCGTCAATTTTACCATCTTATTACAAATACCTGTCTCAAAACTCAAGTGTTAGGGATTTAGAAACCGTTAAAAACCAGATTGTCTACCTCTAGATTTTTGAAATAAATAAGTTATTCAAAGTTACCTAAGTGAAGTAGTGAATAATCCGCGTACAGGTAGATGCATATATAATTTTAGATGATTAATGATTTAACAACTGTATATACACGTATACAAACTAACTTGACAGTGTTAAAAATAAACGTAACAAATAGCTCGATTGCAATCACAGCGCCGAAGTAGCGTTTCTCTGCCCATTCCGTCTTCCGTGACTTATAACACAGGAATATGCCGTAGAATAGAAATACGACCTCGTCTGAAATGAAAAGTGATAGAACGACTATCACACGGACGAATTATTGCAAGGCAGCAAATTCATCATTTAAACAAAAAATACATACTTATCCAACGTCTATCGGCTTACGTGGCTAAACGATTGCCGTGGTGAGGGGAATACGCGACGAGGCCGGGGAGAATAGCCTGTTGTTGTAACCAAAAGTTTTGTCTTCCCATTCTCACTATCTGTTCCTGATAATCTACATCAATGTTGCTTAAAATATATTTATGTAATTTTGAATTTAATTGCTAAAATTTTTTGTGCTCCCTCGGCTTGGGGGATGGGGTTGTGTGGAAGTCTCAGGAGATAGAGGGGTTGTCCTACCGTTATATGCAGGGGTAGCTCCCTGTGATCACATATGTATTATTTTATATGTATAGTTTATGTCGATATTTTATTTAGAAATGCAGCATCATATCAAATGTTATGATTTGAAAGTACAAATAAACGAGGCGGAATTAAGTTCGCTTTTGAGAACGATTCCTTTCGCGGACACTTAACTGCCCACCGACTATTATCATTTCATTAATGTGATGTTTTCTGCAGTCAGTCAATGTGTGTGCGGATTTGACTAGAGCTAACGACATTAGCTACATGTATATTCACCAAAAATTGCAATTGTAAAGAGTAGAACAGAATCAATGAAAAAGTCGCTATGAACATCAGAAGTTACATTAACTCCAGGATGCTTTCAGTTAACAGCACAATGTCTGAAAAATCCAGCGGTTATGCAAAGCACTAAAAATTTTATAGCAGCAGTGCTTTAGCGCTGCCACAGATTCGTGGCTTAGCCACTGCTAAGGCTTGCAGTCTTAGACCACGATTAGAGCGCTACCTCACTGCGCTGTCACGTAGTCTTTTTTGTGGTTTTGCTACAGTAACTTCACAGGACGATGTATGCTCGATGGAGTATTGCAAACGCTAAACCACTTATGCGCGTTGATGAATGCAGGAGCAGTACGCGTTACGTGGCATTAGCATCGTTATGAAATAACCGTAATACATCACTACTACACGATAACTTTTATTTTATGTTATGTAACTGTGCATCACACTATCGAACGAGATGATCATAAACTATTATGATGTATTATTTCTAGATGTCCGCCAGAGTAATCTGTAGCTGTCTGTGGCTGCCTCACCATTCCCTAATCGTAAATTCAAACTATGTGATATAGTAACGCAATCTCAGCCGTGTTACGCTTATTACAATACAGCATAATATGTTGTACAAATTAAATTCGCCCTTTGTTAATATGTCATTGCCGCGTTAATATTATTTGCAATACTTACTAGGGTCTCTGAGCGCGTTTGATTTGCGCCACTTTTCCGCATGTACGCCACTCAGAACACCATTAATAATCCACCAAATCACCGAATACGTTGCATATATGGTGCCATGAGATGTATCATTTTACAACCATGTTTAGAAAAGTTTAAATGATGTTAGGACTATGATGCTCACACACGGAAACAAGTACTTGAATAACTTACTATGTCTTGTCGAGACCAAGTTTTTGAATTCTGAAGTATTTTTCAGCATATACAATTTAACTCGTTTGTTTCGCATAGCCTCATATGCCTTTTTAAAAGCACTTTAGACTTTAATCCTAAACCCAAGGGTGTTTTTGTCCAAAAAATTTATTTGTAGTTTTATAGAGCTCAAAGTTCTCTACAATATGAAGCTGTCCCAAAATCGAAGTACAGCCAAAAACTTTACTTTGACGTGTCCATTTTGACCCGACCCAATCTCAATCATTCCTACCTTATGGTTTCAGAAGTTTAGGATTTTCGGGATTAATTAAAAATGAAGATATTAACCTTTCGTTTGAGCGATCATACGTTGCAATTTTGATTTATGGATGACATAAGAAAAAATACAAGCCTCAAAAATTTCACCACATTTAAAAATAGCAATTTTCCGCTGACGCTCGGAATTCAATTTGAATTTGGCGAATCATTGATTATGATTAAAATGACACTTGGTAAGGAAATATTTTTATATAGGGTTTAAAATCATAAAGCCTTTAGGAAAAAGTATAATTGGACCTTGAATAATTGTTTTCAATCGAAATATAACACTTGGGATTAAGACACCGCACGGTCTTTAAACAATTTAACGCGAGCGCGACGAGGGGTACAGATTAAAAACTTAATAAGTCGATAAGTGTATTAATATAAATTTGTCATCTATAATTATAGCAATTTTCATCCGCAGAAAGTACTATTTTATATTTCAATAGAAGCCTACAATAGTAGATGTTCGACAATCACTTACAGTGATGGTAACGTGTCCCTAATGTAACGATGACATGTTCGATTAAACAATAAATTAGCTGTGACAGCAACATTATGAGCGGCGTTGAAAATTACAGTAGAGTCGCTGCGACCTTACAACTGTGTTTAATATTGCCATAACATTGGTATTGCAATCGTACATAATTATGTTTTAGACCTAATTTGAGTGAAAATATTTCGCGTTGGCGTAATTAAATTAGGCAATCGGCATTATCATAGAAACTATACCTTGTATATGAATTTCCAATTTGTAAATACCTATACATATTGTTGAATTATGCAGTCATTCATTATCTAACTAGTGAAGCTCGCTTGCGAGCCAGAATTCGAGTGGTGAGAACAATCCCCCGAAGCAGAAGTGTGAAAAATATTTTCCACACAATACTTTTGAGAATCGCAATGAGCTTGTCGACCCAGAAAAGCCCATATCCGACACTAAAACCAACAATAAACACACATTCAGGTGCTTTTCCCACGACTTCTCACCAAAAATTTCGAAAACGTCATTTTTTTATGCCAAGTATCAACCAGAAGTGTAAAAAATATTTGCCCAATCATATTTTTAACACTTACAATGAGTTTATCTGCCCAGAAAACCCATATAAGACACTAAAAGCAACAAAAAACACACATTTAGGTGGATTCCCACGACTTTTCACCAAATATGAAATTTGGCGCCAACTATAAGCTTATAGACTCCAGATTGGGAAGTAGTTGAAAAACTTGTTATATATCATTGGAATGCCCTGGTACAGCTACATGGAATACGCCTATAAGTTTGCGGATACCTCCTTTACTTATTGCGAAAAGTCGCAAAAACTGGAGGGGGTGCCCTAAAAATGGGCTAAAATGACGTCATTTTGCCCCATAACTTTTCCCACGGGAAAAAAATCAAAAATCGGGCTCCGTCACTACACCTAAATCGACCATTGCGGTTCGAATGAGCCATCAAAATCGGCCCAACAGTTATCGAGATCCAGGTGCGACAGACACATACAGACACACTCACACAGACACATACACAGACAGGACCTCCTCAACCCCCCTCTAGAGCCAAAATTGAAAATTCCCGTTCCACTCGACTTAAAAAATTCAGCAATAGATACGAACTGTTGTTTAAAAACAAAAATCAGAACTTTTATTGAACAGATAATTCGTGTTTTTCGCAGAAAAGAAGTTACAGTAGTCGTAGCGTTACCATCTCAAAAGTGCTACAAACCTAGTGGTTACTTCATCCGTTTATCACATGAACAAGTTACTAAAACTGCAATGCCTTTGCAAACAGAAAATAACACCAAATCAAGCTGCTTTTATTGAAAACTTGGTCGATCAAAAATATTTTGTTTGTAATTCGTCGATAAATGCGTTAGCATTGTACTACATTCAGAGTGGTGATACGTACACTTATAAATTTGTCTTGAAATAGTGCTTCTCAATATTATTTGATCTTGCCGTCTTCAGTTCCAATACCTTTTCAGCATATCATTCTTGCATGGTGTCCGGTTTTGGCAAAATACATGGCCATTAAATCGCGCTATACGAATGCACTGCGAATATAGGAATAGGCATAGCAAGACAGCTGTGACAATAAGAGCGTGATGCCGCGATACAGTTTCAATTTAAGCATTTAGTTGCAGGCTAGACAAATCCAGTTCGTGTATAAGACTGAGTTTTATAAGCGCTCAGGGCCCCATTGCACTTAAACAAACGCGCTCATGCGAGGAGACACAGATTATATCCTCTGAGGCCTCGACCACGATGCGCTATGTCCCATAAAAAGTAGCCCATACCATCTCCTGGGGTTCTGCACCTCTGGGATTCCGGATGAAGGCGTGTGAAACATTTTAGCATAAATTGGCAGTAATTTTGAAAATGACTAAAAGTTGGAGAAAATTGCTAAAAATTAGGAAAACTTTTGAATCCCAAAAATTTCAAAAATTCTTGGCCGCATCGGCTTGCACCACCCGTCTCCCTCTCCAAGGATCTCGGGCCTCGTGCATCGATCCCCTTAAATATAAAAGTATTATAGGACATATTGTTTCATGAATTTCACGAGCGGGCAAATCTGAAAATATAGTTTCTGATATTTATATACAATACAACTGTCATAAATATTCAAGTTTTACAGTGGAACCTAGTCGAAAGTATAAACGCAATGCTGCATTTTGGTAGCGAAAACACCCACCAAGAATTAACCGTGGTACTTAAATCTTTGTTTATAACAATATTACAATCAGATTGTGGCTAAAGCTGAAATGGGTCTGGAGTTATGGTAAAGCAACAGGCTCGTAGCAAGCAACATCGCAGGAATTGATAAAGGAATTTCAGGGAGAGGGAACACACTTAGTTATAAATTAAAATTGAAGTGAATGTGGGTTTTTTAATCGCAGCAGAGAAATTTCAGCTGGACCAATCAGGTTAGCCGGATAAAACCATAAAAATGACACAGAATGACGCAGCATAGAGAAATAATGATATGTATTACCAAAGTTACCTATAGCAATCGCTGACCGAGGTTCAACTTACAAGTATACCATAAGAATGACCACCATGATACTCGGCAACAAAAGTAATAACTTCCACCTTTTCCCGAATGAAGTTGTATGATTAGAAAACTGTTGCTACTATTCAGTTCATTCGAGTCAGCGTTCAATCGTGTTGCAGGCAACATCTTCGACGTCATTGCACTTTTCGCTTCGAACTCAAAGTGAATGGCAGTGACAGTGAAGGCAAGCAGCCCTAAGGTAATGACAACAGTAAAGTATATATTTTTGCGCACCGATATGTAGTACATGGCACTGATCAATCCGCTAAAATTACGGGCTGATCTGCTGTTAATTTGGAGAAAATCTACAATTTTACAAAGCTGGTGTCGTGTTATCGCTGAACATTACCACAAAGATTTTCGGGAACCTTTACTAAACCTGTTCAACTATTGTTTTTGTATCCGATATATACTCATTCAAATATAGCACTGCCGCAGCTAAAAAGGTCCATGTGAGTCAAGCCCCCGAAAAAATAATTATCCCCTAACATGTTCTAACAAACAGTTTGCTATATAATTTTGGACAAATTGCACCTTTTGATACTAGTGAATTAAATGCTTAACAATTGGAGGATTGACCCGACAAAGTATGTTTTAAAGTACAATTAACAAAATTTGTTTCTACATTACAGCGATGAAAAAACGTCTCTATAAAAATATACAACGAGCACCAAACATCACCAATGTTAATCTATGAAAACGAACTGTGTTTTACCTGCTTGCCTAACCCATTCGTAAGGCTAAATTTATATGCATTGAATGTCATTGCGTAATGAGATTTATAACTAGGGTCGTATCGCCAACGAGCCGTTTATTTGAAGGGCAATCGATTACCCACAGCTTACGCGATAAAAGTTACGCTATTTAGAGATTTTATCATGTTAGCCTGCATTTATCACACAGCACTTTGTTGGACAGACAGCACCAAGAATTTATGAAGGCTTTTTGAGAAGTATATATCACTTCTGGACCGACAGTATCAAGAATTTTTGGTTGCACGGACAGTATCAAGAATTTGTGATGGCTTTTTGAGAGGAGTTTGGAACTTTTTGCTACCACAGCATCCTGCATTTATCAAATAGCACTTGTCTGGAAGGGCAGTATCAAGAATTTATGATGGCTTTTTGAGAGATGTATGCATTTCTCGTCATAACCGCATAAACGCCAACTAATTCAACCTTACCCAGTATGGTTTTGGTGTTATGATGTCAAACGTGTTCCGACTACCTAGTGGGATCGTTTTAAAAACGAAATTTTGTCATGACCTGCCCCCTCCCAAGTTTCGAAGGCATAACGGCAACTGTATCATACTGATTCAAGAAGCCATCATAAACTTTTGATATTATTAAATAACACATTCCTTCACAGGCTCGTACAATATAGCGCATAATAAAATCGTAAAAAATATAGTCTCATCACAGATATTAAATAATATGGCTATATTAAATTTATAGACCAATATTTTGACATTTTGGTGCATTTTTGTCGTGTCGACGAGCTATGGCATTGTCTTTTGTTTTGTTTTCAGACAGCACGTATATAGTAGGTATATACATAATTGCAATTGTTCCACAGTTTATGAAACACTGTTTCATGAATCCGAATTTGCCAACGTTTGAGTTACGACCATACGCTGGAACGTTTGCGACAGCACTGGTCGTACTAAATGTTACGAAACCATAACTTCCCAATCGATGGGAAGCACATATAATCATACAGTTTCAACAATTACAAGTTAATTGTGTCGCAAATAATATGAAGTGCGATACAGGTAACTGCCTAACAAGGCCACGAAAATTTTACCTGATAATGTCAACAGGAGCATCTTTTTAGAGCATGCACATTGGTTAACTGAATTATCGGATCGTTGCTTGAGGGTACCGGCATCTCAATAAGTTAATAGACAATAGCAGTGAGAAAGGGCACAAATTATTTTGCTACGCGCGTTGAAAACTGTGGCTGGCGTTTCGCACGGCACGGCGTTATCAAGAATCCAGTAAGACCCGTTGGGGAACGGATGTTGGCTCTTCCGGGCCGCGTGGTTGAGCAGCCGTCAAAATTATAACGTCTAGATTAGACTTAGCGAAACCACATTTCCCACGCTTATTGGATCCTGCCTGCTAATGAATAGTAACAAATAGAACGGGGCTGAATATTCAGATAATATTGTCTATTTATAATTCTAAAGCAACAATACTGTCGAGATCTATCGAGACAAGTTAACAAGTGGTATAAATGTAAACGCGAAATAAAGAAAAGCTCAAGAAAAACTCAGCATTTTGGTGGCGCATTGTAAATTGGTATCTGAAATGAAATACTAAAAATACTAGTGAAGCTCGCTTGCGAGCCAGAATTCGAGTGGTGAGAACAATCGCCCGAAGTCTGTTGTTGAAAGCACACACAAGCAAAGCCTACACACAGTACGCAGGTGCAGCATTATATAAACCCTGAGTGATGAGTCATAGTTACGCCCGCCTCTTTTGATAGCCAACGTATGCAGTAGACAAAATATCATGCAACGAGTACAAAAACAATGAACAGTTTAATAATTCAGTAAAACCCTAAATCGACCATGAAAAGAACGTTAAAGAATTCAAACCGACACTTGAGAAAAATCTCATTTTTCATACCAAGTATGAAGCAGAAGTGTGAAAAATATTTGCAACACAATATTTTTGACACTCGCAATCAGCTTGTTGGCCTAGAAACCCCTATATCCGACACTAAAATCAACAATAAGCACACATTTAGGTGCATTTCCCACGACTTTTCACAAATATGAAATTTGGCTCCAACTATAAGCTTATAGACTCCAGATTGGGATGTAGTTGAAAAACTAGTTATATATCATTGGAAAGCCCTGGTAAAGCTACATGGAATAGGCCTATTAGTTTGCGGATACCTCGTGTATTTATTGAGAAAAGTCGCAAAAACTGGAGGGGGGCCCAAAAATGGGCCAAAATGATGTCATTTTGCTCCATAACTTTTCTCAAGGCAAAAAATTCAAAAATCGGGTTCTGTCAATACACCTAAATCTACCATTGCGGTTCGAATGAGCTATCTTGCATCACAATCCGCCCAACCGTTATCGAGATCCAGGTGCGACAGACACACACACACACTGACAGGACCTCCTCAACCCGCCCCCCCTCTAAAGCCAAAATTGTAAATTCTCGTTCCATTCGAATTCAACTAAATATATTCGAGTACGTCACATGAACACGGGATTTCTCCGAATATCCTGCTCCAAATACAATGCCTAAATTCTGAGGCTATTTAACTTCACAGTTATTGGGATTTATCGTGTTTTTGAAATACAAAGCCAAGTTGAAATGCTGCTATAATGTGCTACGGTAGCATACAACACACGGATACGTTACATACACTTAGGCGTTACATAATTCGACTGTTTAGTTTTTAAGCCGGGCAGACTTGCTCACGCTGTTTCAAACAACGGTTGGTCCAACCTGTGTGTAATATTGACGTCTGTCCAACCTGACAGCGGAATGCGATGAACCGGGCCTCGGGCCAAAATTCTCACCTGTATTAGACAAAAATTAAACTCCGGAAAAGCTCTCGCGTATTTACTTCTGTGTTATCCTTTGTTTAAGAAAATAAATATTCGATCTTATAAGTGATCAATGCACAGACAGTATAGTTTCCTCTCTGCTAAAACACCTATTTCTTTTTGCAGGACTCGCCACAAAACTTGTAATAATAACTATTATTTATTTACTATTTACTATTTACATATTACCGAAAGGTGTTTCAAAGTCCGCTGCCTCGACATATCCTAAAATTCGAGACTGAGTAGAGGATCCGTTATGCTAAATCCATTTTTTGTTCAAGAATTCAAAAAACCGCCAAAAATTATTAACTGGAGAGTGCTCACCTGTTAAGGTAAATGATACGATGACGGCCAAAAATTTGAGCAAATCTTTCTCTTTCACTTGAACGTGACTAGCACGTCGAACTCGATATTCGATTAAATTTCTGAAATTAGTATTACCACATACAGCTGTTTGGTATTACGATCCCGAACAAAAGTAATTACGAGGCAGCTCTTATAGTGTAAATTGAGTGTAATTTGAGTGGTATTTCGGCAATATGCATGTGAGTAACAAGTACGGTTGAACCTTACCTTTCCGCAAGAATGTAATATTACAAAACCACATTGTTTTTGAAGATGTGTGGCGTTCACGTTATAATGTCCCCAACGTTTAGAACCTATGTACACCACACAGTGTCAGGCACTCTGTCCACATCACAGTGTCTTAGACACGCTCATGTTTTTTATAATTTTTTTCAGAGGTAGCTAGCTAGTAGAATTGTCACTTCTCGACGGCGTCAACCACACCGTGTCTTGTTGCAGTTTTACTGACAGTGTACGGCATTATTTCATCAACATTCATATGTCCTAGATACAAATATCGAGAATTTGAAAAAACTACACAGAACAGTTGGCTAATGAACGGCATTAGCTACATACGATGTCCGTTACAGTTAATCCGCGCCAAATTAGTAGCTAAGAGTGTATGCGACACTATAAAGAAATATGTAGTAGCTAGTGGTGAGTCGTACACCCTCGGAATTTGATTTACAGTATGCGTGTCACCATGACTGTCTATACGGTAGAGTCACGACTACAGGAAGACAAAAGTTCCAAATAGCGGAGACATTATAACGTTAACGCCGCATTACCAGTTTTGACAACACACAATGCTGTGTAGGACACTGTGCTGAGGTTGACACTGTAACAAAAGCGGGCTAAATTGCAGAAAAATGCAGGTCTATTTTATCTTCTCCAACTCTCCCTTTCTTCCAATACAAACTTCCAAGATAAGCTGTTCCATGCTAAATTGTCGGAGTTACAAGCATAATATACATTCACAGATTTACAATATTTTCCTTGAAAGCATCGTCGCCACAGAACCTATGATTCTGCAAGATTAAAATCATTCTGGTACATATAATATGATCTGTACCTTATTTTGGCATACGACATTTGATGTAAATATTGCTTGATTCAAAAATTCGCATTTAAACCGTAAACGATAACAGCAGTCACTGAAACTATAATATGTATGGTAGGTGTGGATGTAAAAATTGATCGCATTTATGATATCTCAAGTTGTAGCACACAATCTGTGCAATACACTAACGAACAGACATTATAAAACTGGCTCTATAGGTAATTATATCGCTTTTTTTAACTAACGGTTAACAAAAAAACTGATGTGTTCTGTTAAAGCGACCTTCCGATTATAACTGAGACAAAATGACTGGTACCAATAAACATACCTGACTACTATTTTTTATTTCGTATAATACACACACTGAAGGAAAATTGAAAAAAAATTGTACGATTAGATACTCAATGACAAACGCTGTTCTCAATACCGAAACGCCGATCACCGATTGCTAGTCTACACAAATGTAAATATATTTTGGTAAAAGCAGAATCGGATTGAACGAAATCCTGTTCCTAGACTAATAAGAGTCGTTCCAGGATAAGAAAACAGTGAAGAAAGACAAAATCGCAAAATCGTTGTAACAGAATAAAACGAAAAAGGTAAATGCAAATCCGCAGATAATCACAAAGCCAATTAATGGATGTCGAATCAGACTGGCATCCGGACTAGACTAGCATGACAATAACGAAAACAGTAACATCGTAAAAAACAGTTGTGACAGAACATAATGAAGGAAGCCAAACATATACCGATAGAGAAAAGTATGATAAGAAATTAGAGTGACAAGACTACGGCCGAAAGATTGAGATTGTTAAACGGTTTTAACAGAAACAAAACAAAAAGTTAAACTCTCAGTGTCCTGCAGTACAGCAGGACCCACAAACGAGGGGGTTGATTTCGAGTGAAGCTAAGTTGAAATGATAACACTCTGATGATTATTGCACAAGAAGTCAGAAACAAGTCAAGTTATAATGTCCCCGCTGTTAGGAATTTTTGTCCTCACGTAGTCGCGACCCTACCATATAAACAGTCAGGGTGACATGCTCACTGTAAATCAATTTTCGAGGGTGTACGTTACACCCCTAGCTACTACATTTTTCTTTACAGTGCCCTACATACCCTTAGTTACTAATTTGCCTGAATTAACTGTAATGGACACCGTCTGTAGCTAACCTGGTTTATTAATCAAATGTGCTGTGTAGTTTTTTCAAATTCGCGATATTTGTATCTAGGCCACATGAACATTGATGAAATAATGCGCTCACTGTCAATGAAACAGCAAGACACGGCGTGCTTGGCACTGTCGAGAAGTGGCAATTCTCCTAGCGAGCTTCCTTTGAAAGTATTTATAAAAAACATGGTGGTGTCTAAGACACCCGGTTGTCGACAGTGTGCCTGACACTGTGTGGTGTACATAGATTCCAAACATTGGGGGCATTATAACGTGAACTTCGCATAAAGATAAAGTTAAACGACATGTGTCCAACTATTTAACAAATAGCAATGTCGAAAATTTAAAAATAATATCCCAAAATAGTTTCGGAATTGCTAACTGAGACACACTTAACGATAATAACAAAGACAAACCTAAAAGTGACATTAATAGACTTGGAGATAGCAAAATGCTTGAGGAAAAATTGTGAACCCTTAATATGACTTGACGCCTAATTTAAAACATGTTCATCCAAAACTTAAGTACCTGTAGCATTTTAGAACAATTGCACCATAAAACGCAGTAAAGCCCAATGCCCGCAACCACAATATCACACAACACGTTGCTTTGTTGAGATGTGAAAATTCGAGTACTACCTAAAATGATTTAACAAAAAGGTAAGATAAACAATTTTTACGTATATAAGTTTTAGAGATCTCGTCAAGTTCCCCAATTGCAGAGGCTGCGAAATTCACTAGTACAGTAGGGGAAATTTAAAAGCTTAATCTCGAGCCCTCTGAATGCTAATGCTTAGTCTTAGGCTTCGTCCGGCCCCTAAAAGTGACATGGGCCACTGTTTCCAGCTTTTGTTGGACTGTGTGTTATAGATTGTTCTATGTAATTTGAGCAGGTATGCTCCGTGAAAATGGTATTTGCAACTGCCACACCTAGTCATGATGTGATCGCTAAATATTTTATGCCCAATTTCTACCTGAATATATCTGACACTTCGAGACCCAAGAGTCGACCTGTCACTCGAGGTCAATTTTCGCTACAACGTCTGAACTTCGGCCTTCCTTGTCAATTCCCTGAACGGATTCGACTGCTATTGTTTGAGTGATATGCCGACCAGCCAACCATAGATCACGTAGCCCTGCCCGCTAAAGATCTTCCTCGCGGGATTTTCCACTCGTAAGGAAAATAAGCCAAAAGGATTCGCCCGGGAAAGTGTTCACTGGGCATACGTAGTATGCGACAAAGTCACCGAAACCAGCGCAGCCACAGAACACTAGGCAGTGGCTACACGTTAGCTGTGCCCGTTCACAAATGAGCGTTTGAGATGCGGTTCAATCTTAATACGCCCGGCGTTCTACAGCTGCAGAAGATTTCGTAGGCGTTAAGTATCTGTAGGCCCGTAGATTTGACTGACCAGGTTTCGCACGCATGCAGCAAGATACATCGGAGAGCGCTGTCATACACTAGCATCTTCGTCAAATGCTCACGCCTCCATTCTATCATAGTGGTTATCTCAGTTGGCGAAACGTATCCCGCGCTTGTGAGTACGATTTTGTATTTCGTCGCTGGAGTCGCGGTAACATGGCTACCTAGGTAGCAGAAACTGTTAACCACCTCCAAGCATTCGTCATTGCAGCTAATCACGGGTTCGGTATTACCGTAGGAAAATATAATCATTGAGGAAAATATATTTTTGAGTTGACAAACAGGCCGACGATCGCTGACACTGTATTAAGCCGGTCTAACGTGTGGGTGTCTATTGAATTAGGCTGGCACCGTAGAACTCGCCGAATTCCAAATGGTCGAGAGAAACCCCATTGTAGAAACCGATCTTTTTAATAGCTGTCCAAAATGCTCACGCCAACGTACATTGCGTTGGCTCGCACCGCTGATGGTATAACCACATAAGTCGCGGATCGTGTTACTAGCGTTAACACATCCCGTGAACTTCTGCAGGATTTTGTTGACCCAGGCCATCTGACCACCCGTGCGGTTGGCACGATTCGTGTCTTCTGCTTCATCTAACCATTAGGCACCTTTCTCTAGAGGCCTTGAGTTAAGCTCTTCTTCATCAACGAACACATCGTAGTCTAGATTAGAGGCACTTAGATCGCTCAGTTACTGTTGCCAATGAAGGAATAGAAATCTGTAATACTTTCTCGCAAGAATGGAAATTAGGTCGATAAGTCATGGGTCGCGTGGATTTTTTCGCTGGGTCGTCATAGGTCGTGGGTTACGCATGGTACGTCCTGGATAAAATTGCTATGGGTCCACTCAGAAGTTGTAAACTTGCACTTTGTTCTCCGTCTCATACACTTTATGTGTTTGACGTATAGGCGCAGATCCCGGGGTACGGGGGCGCCTCCCCTAGGTCTGAGACCCTGCTGATTAAGTTTGAGATGGGTTTTGAAACTGAAGGCACCAGAGCCAGAGAATAACTAAGTTTTAGCCTTTTAACCTTCTATGCGATACAGTTTGCGGAGGCCATGGACCTTGAGCCGACTGCCGTGCCTCGTTCTCGTCGACCACTGGAGCGGCTTAGTGGATCAGCCCAGGCCTATCAGCATACCTCAGCGAGCGAATATTAGCAGCAAGAATATTTCAAAATCATTGATTACGATTTCCAATTTGGCAGACCGTTTTGAAAAGAATGACATTATCAGGTTTGAACACATGGAGCCAATTCTGCTCTCTGGGAAGTATAACGTGTGCCTGGATCTGTATTATGAAATCAATTCCGACCAACTCAAAGCTCAACTTAACATGTTTCGTAATCAGAATAACTATAAGAACTTTTCAGAAGCCGCAGAGATCCTGCAGTACTTTTCACAGGCGGTTCCTGTCCTTTATCAACAAGTTCTTGTTCAACAAGCGACTTCTCCTTGTTGTTCCGACAACATTCATCGGAAGCAGAGCGAGCTTTAGCAGTATGTGACGACTATTTAGCTATCTTCGTCCAACAACGGGCCAGGGCCGAAAGAACAAATTTGCCGTTAGCCTTATCCATCACGATCGCCTCGACAACGTCGATATCGAGAAAGTTATGAACATTTCTATATCGAAGAATGATAATCGCCCACTTGCGGTCGGGCAATAAGGTAACAGATATCTATATTGCCGCTAGCAAACTGAGCTTTGTTATATTGTTATCAAGGATTCGGCCAATAAAACACAGAACTGTCATATTAAAATTATCATATCACCCTCTTAAATTGTGCTAAATCTGCTCAGATTTATTGTCTCTCTTATTCAGCTTACTGGCAGTTATGCGATATTTTTAATGTGCACGATATCGCTTAAGATTCAGGTTATTGATAGTATTTGTGGAAAGCCAGTTTTTCGACGGGCCAAGGACACATATTGCGACTCACGCTCGTCCCCCCAGATTACATGGCGAATCTGCGGCAATGATTTGATCAGTATGCACTAAAGCATAAATCGTTATGACCCTACAATTTGTTTTTATTTTACCTACATTCAGTAATTTTAACATGTATTAAATTGAAGCTAGTGAGTGGTCTTAATGATAATTTAATTAAGGTTTTTCATTGATAAAATAATAGTTCTCAAGGATTTATATATTTTACCGAAGTATACTGACACAGTGATGCATGAAATCATTAGTAATATAATAAAAAGCACACTATCTGTACAATAGAAATGCGTGTTTATATGGAGACATGTTAATGCTTTAGTATGTTACTGATCTTTCAGAATATGTAGCAGTGTAAGAGATTATCGCTGATTCAAGGTTTTCTAATAAAATTCACCACAATTTAGCAATGTGTCGCTCCAAAAATTAATGTTTGTGCATTTTGCCGAGCTTAACCGCATAACTTTGACACTGTATGTTAATATTTGCTTGTTCACATTATGCGGTGTTTACGTTATGAGTTGAACAACAGGTGTAAGATTTGGCCTTTATAATCACATCCACACCACGATGCCCGATAGCAAAAACGACTTACAATTTGACATAAATGACGGCGTGAAATGTACTGTAGGTCATGGTGAAGTCGGCACCTTACATTTTAAATAGTTTAAATGAAATTATAGGCTAATTTTAATTTATATAAGCATGTGCAAGGTGTCGTGTACAGCTTATTGTTAATAGTGTTGCGTCAGGGTGCCTAGAAAAGTATGCTCTAAATTGTATTGTTATAACGCCGTAAATAATCTTTCTGTCTGCTATCCTCGTCCCTACATAGAATTGACTATGTCTGCGCCATAGGTGTCGATCGAGGGGTAGGGGGTTATTCATAGGGGTGGGGACCCCACAAGCCGTATTTCCCCCTCTCCTGAAGGCTTCGCATCCCCCATCCCCAGCGTAGCGCGCCTTCGATATAATTTAAGCAAAAACTGGACTAAGATTGACAAAATAAAAAATTGGAGTAAAATAGGCGAACATGAAGTAGGTCGTCGGTGGGGGAGGTCAACCCCCGACGAGGCCGTATGTGGTGTCGTGTACACCATATATAATTTTTAAGCTGTGATTGTGTGTCATGTACCATATTGTTGACGGTGTTACGCAAGCTATGCTTGGACAAGACTTCCACGTGGAGCGCAAATTAGTACGTAAACGATGCGGATTTTGGAAGACAGTTTTTCGCCGTGGAATTGTGCCAAGTTAAGTAGCACTTTCACCCTACATTTGGCTTCATAACTGTCTCTTCCGTGACAAAAAATAAAACGCAGGCATATTTACCCAACAGAGATAAAATTATCATTTGGCAACCTAACCGTAATCTCTACTGCACTGTGCAGCAGTTAAGAAATATATTTGATCCAACATCTAGCATTGTTCTGGTGTATCGATTCGATGATAATTTTGCAAGGGTACATGAGCCAATACTCCCTGGTACTGAATCAGGATGACCCGGATTTTGCAGACATAAAATCGGAGTATCCCAGGCTCAAAAGAGGAGATCCGATATTATAAAACCCCTCAAAGTGTTTTTTAATGAAAAGCACTAAAACAGTTAAAAATCGTCTCAGAAGCGGTGCAATCTACAAAGGTCAAACTAATGTTTTAAGTCATTTTTGTAGATTTTTATAGAATTTTTTGCTTTAACATTTTTTGGATTTTGGATACCGACGATGTTTAACATTTGAACTTGCTAGGAAAAGCGAGGCATATTTGGTAGTTGAGAGCGGTCGATAGCTGTTGTCGGTTCTGCGACCACAAGTGAACCGGCCAAAGCTCTTTTTATCGCTATCTAGTCTAGAGCCCAGTTGAATCTTGAAATCGCCAGCTATGATCAATAAGTCCGGTTTACAAGTTCAGACAAACAGCGTAGAACATTTTCGTAGAACTGATCTTGGTCTTCTGCAGACGCGTCATTCGTCGGGACATAGACACTGATCACAGTCAGATTGCCCCGCGAAGAGTGAAGCCACATCACACAAACTTGGTCGCTTAGAGGCTTCCATTTATAGGTGCAGTGGAGTTTATTCCGGCGGACGGCGATATGCCCAATTTATCAAACATATAAATAAATTTTAGTCTTTCACGAGGTCGCGAAACTTCTTTAAAATGTGGTGGCTATCTAGCAATGCAAGCGAGGCCAGGAGTACAACTTAACGTAATTAGACACATGTATGATTTATTTAAAAACAACGCTTAAGATTTTTTCCACTCGGGCTGAGATATTTCAATGTTTGTCAGACTGAACATTGTATTAGACAGATCATTTCCTATCACGAAAATGTTTCACAAATCTGACCGATTCATTATGCATTGAACTAAAATGTATCGTGCCACAAATGTCTCTAATTCGTCTAATTGCAATTTTTCATGGAAGCAAAGTAACTTTCTAGGCGCAACGAAGACCGAGTAATTTGAATTCTTTGGAAAAAACTTTACCCCGCTTCAGTTTTAAAATGGACGTAAATAATTGTCAAACAACGTAAATATGATATGCACAGGGTTGTACGCGACCTCAGCATAGGAAAATGTACAAATATAGGTCCATCTATCTAAATTTCAATTGCAGATACGCTTGTGATGAGATCCAAAATATACTTGTAAGCATATATATATGTTCAGGCCCCCTTCATGATCTTTCTGATCTAGAGATTTTAAAGATTCGGAGAATTTTTGACACGCATGGTTTACAAATAGCCCCACAAATCGGCTACGTGTGGTCATTACGTCAATAAAGCTTTCTTGCCGTCCATTCCGCAAAAGCAATATAAGTAATAAATGTTAACTTCTGGCTTTTACTCAGATATCGATAATTTCATGATTACTGGTGATGAAAAAAGTACGATCATTCCTGCACATAGATCTGAAGATATTACTTACAATATTATACATGAATATGGCACCAAACAGCATGATTTCGATCAACGCCCAACCCCGTACACCGAGTTCCTGCAATTATAATAGTAATTCGATGTTAATGACTTCCTAGCTACAGTTTTGTAGCAATACACAGCGTGACGTTTTTGTTTTGTACTCAAAACATTTCTACTCTATAACAGTTACATAGTACAGAGCATAGCTCTACATCATAAACGCATAAACGCGGAAGCAGGGTGTCAAGGGCTACACACCCTGAGGCCTCGGACCCCCCTCGAGGCCATGCCCTGGTCTATTTTCCTGTTTGTACTCCTAATTCCCAATGTGGTCCGCATCTACTTCGCACCGCGCCGCAACCCCGCGGCAAAATTTTAGCCAAATTTGGTTAAAATAGACGTAAAATTGGCAAAAATAGGGGCAAACTCAGCGAAAATGAAATTTGTCCTTGGCATGCGGGATGTCGTTGACTGTTTTAGCACCCATGTGGCTCATCCCTCCCTCGAGGGCTTCCTACCCCAACCTCCTTTGAGACGACCTCCCTCTGTCGAACCAAGCTACCAGATGTATGAGCGTCCCAAAGACGTTAGAGTGTCCCCATGTATGCTCTATATTAAGAATAAAACCACAACGTACTTGTTGTATTGTCAACGGTTTTTGCTTGATTTACATGCGATTAAATTAATGCAGTCATGGCTGAGAGAAATTTTAATTTGAGACAAATGAAACGGGGTCACTATTTCGTGACTTATTCCTTAATGGTCATATGACCCGAATGATCTGGAGGTACGGTTAAGTAGTGACAGGTGATAAAGCCACCTTGGATAGAAGAAAATATACAATAGGCGTAGCAGAAACAGCGTAGGGAAAATGTTGACTATCAGACATAAGCCACTGTTTAACTAGAGATTATTACATCCAAATTAGAACTGCGTGTTCTGCGTTGTCCTACCCAACGACTATGATGACAAGTAAGCCGCTTGGTTGTGCCTTGGTTGTTGTCGTTTGAAGTCGTTCCTAGTTCGTACCCCAATTGGAACCAGTTTAGAAATAACTTGCAGATGGAATGGATGTAAAAAATATTACAGGGTCTGTAAATTCATTTTCGAAGCTGCTCGATGAGTCTGACGTCACATCAAACCATCCTTTTCCCATTATGGTCGTTTCCTATAGCAAATTTAAAATTATCGACGGCATAGCTTCTCAGGCATTTCAGCCCTTCCGTGTCTTTGCGGAGCGCCGAGCAGGAATGCAAATGACGCTATTATGATATTTTGAGTACAGGAAAGCGGAGAATCTATTGTGCGTCTAAATTAGATCGACTCACTAAATGGTCATAGATATGACCAGAATTGTCCGTTTGACCGATTCAGTGTCAAGGCCACCCTGTTAGATCTTTAATACAAATGTCTCTATACCCAGTTTGAAAGCTATAATTTTCCGTACACCTTCAATACGTCAAAGAATATTAGAGATTAGAAACTGTAAGGGAATACTATCTGTGCTTTCATATATTCATGGGCGTGTTTAAAGACTTTACGTTATGCATTTGTTGAACAAAGTATATACAAACTTCAATTAAGGCACTGGAACTGTAAAAACACAATCACAGACCACAATTTAAATACGTATATATGGTCTAAATCGATACAGTAGCAAATTACAATTAAGCTAAATTTTTATGCGGATGTGCCGAGCATGCGCAGCAAACCTGTTCATGTGCCAATGAGTTTAAATAACCATTTGACGCGATTGACGGCCTTACCATTGTGAATTCATGTTGAGTACAGCACAACGATTTTGGAGTCGATTTAGCTTAGAAACGTTTTAAAAGTATAACAACAGTAGCAGTAGAGGCACATAATAATAGCTGTGATAATATATATTATGCAAAAAAGTTATTATAATAACTATTGTTAAACAATCTGCATATAACTAACCTGAGCTTTTCGCTGCGTTGCGACGATAAACACAAGTATAAACGACGCGAGTGCACACAGAACTGTAAATACTAACAAGGAATGTGATAGAGCGCTGGTTCCGCGCGAAAATGGTTTCGGACAAATTTGGGAATGATTTGGCGACGGTGAAATTTCGCAAAATGAAGAATGATCAGCTTTATACGATGAAGTCGAGAAAATACTTCCTGAGTAATTATTGCCTAAAGAACAGCAACATTTGTAGCTTCGGAGTCGAAAGCGATCGCTTTGCAATGGAATACACTGAAATAGCGAAATATTACAAAAGTTTTATTAGCTACACTAAAATACTTTGCTACTGGCACTTCGGTGTACTGCCTGTACCGCCTAAAAACACGGTTTAATGATATAAGCTACAAAACCAAATTCAAATCGGCCACACTTATGCGGTAGTATAGAATCTGCATCATGATCACTCCGCAACGAAGAGTAGCATGCATTATAAAATTAGTTTACTTCACTATCACCACTGTCTGTTTTTATAAGCATTCATTATAATTTGATAATTTCGAATTTCACCATACCTAATGTTTTAAGAACTTTGACAGCGCCGAAAGGAACAGTACGACTTAGTCCCAGCCGGATTTAACAATTGGTGGTTCGGCTACTGTGTCCTGAACTTGTGCCTATGACAGCTTAAGCTGCGAAATATTATATCCATAGCATAGCATGTATTTCACTTCCGCCCGCAAAAGTTATATTGCCAACAACTGGATAGTACTAGTTATGCATCTAACATGATAAATTTGAATTTATTTGTTGGAACCAGGCTGCGAAAATAGTATTACAGTTTAACACATCTGTACTTTACTTGGAAAGACGTGTGATGCAGGTTTTGACAAATGCCGAAATTTGACAATAAACGTCAATAACCATAGAGAACCGTATTTATATTTACTACAACACAATCTCATAGTTTTGAATACGCCAAGAAAACGATGTGTATCATAAATTGTAAAACAAATCTTCGCAATTAGAAGCAAGCAACAAAGATAGTTGCGAAACCACATAGAAACCTTAGAATTTTATGGTTTAGGACAATTTTCTAACTAAAATTTTGTGAATTACTTTCAGAAATCCAAAAATATCGCAAACGAATGTTATTTCTTCAAAGTGTAAGCACCAGCGTTGCAACCGGGTCACTAAAATGTGACCCGGCGACCCGGTGAACCGGTTGGGGATCTGACCCGGTTGGAGGTGTGATCCGGTGACTCGGTGACCCGGCCCAACAGTTTGTATATGAATTACACTATTTTAAAAAATTTGGTTTTATTGCAGTGTGTGACGAAATTTCTGTATGCGTAGTATTTCTTTGACGACTGATCCAATACTCACATTATAACTAAATTAGGTTCTTCGCCAGTGTGTCATTGAGACACACTGCCCAGACTGCAAGACGAGGACGTGACACAAATAGCAGTCCACCCCCTCCCTGTGCCCACCAACCTCCTACAATGAGTGTAGCGAAATAACTCTGTACTTTAGGCAAAAACAAGATAATTCACAGCCACACTTAACCCTAAACCACACTTAAAAACTAAGTACTTTCACCCTGTAACAACACAATCTTCTTCGCTTCGTTTCACTACGGTCTCAAACACACACAGACGGAATTTAAAAGCTTTCACCCTGTAACAGCACAATCTTCGCTTCGTTTCATTACGGTCTCAAACACACACAGACGGAATTTAAAAGCTTTCTCCCTGTAACAACACAATCTTCGCTTCGTTTCACTAGGCTCTCAATAACTTAAATAGTGCATGTTCTGTCTGAAAACTGTACGCTTTATGCTTAGGCTTAAGCTTCTTGCTTTTAGTGAGGCTTAAGTTTGGATTCAGTGAAATATTTCCATGCGCTATAAGTAGCAAAATTTGGCTTTACGCGTGTCCATTGAAAACATTGAATGCAGTTAGAATTTTTAGACGATTTTGGTCGACACCAAACGATTTTGTTATTCATAAACAAAACTGGCGATAGGAAACTATCGGTATAAAATATTTTGCCCTAACATCAAAACATATGAAATAAGTTCCTAAAGATTATCACAAAATAACAGTATTTTACACACAAAAAAGATAAAAAATGCAAAAGCCACAAAAAATCATGTAATTCCAATTTTCAAATCGACTATAGTGTGTTTTCCTCTGTGTCTGTATAATAATAAGTGAGATAAAAGTTCAACGCTCTAGAGACACAATGTATAGGCAGTTTTGTGTTGTGAGAATATTATTGCTGCCCTATACATGTCTGCACCCAGCCATACGCATTTAGTTTTCGTTGAAATCTGCAAGTAAATTGTAGCGGCGTGGGAAAGTTTGAATTTATTTATGCAAATAATATAATCAATTTCGGGGTTTGGACATTTAAATTTTTCGTCAATAGCGATTAAGTGGGGAATTGAGCCGTTTACTGCTGCATTTGTTATATTGAATCATCGTTCATGCGATATATTAAAAAATTACTCAAAATCTATACCAAATACTACCGGGTCAATACCGCTTTTTTAAGGTGGGGGACTCCACCCTCCAAACTCCCTGCCTAAGGCTATACCTAAGTCTAAGCTTAAACCTAAGGCTAATCCTAAGCCTAAGCCTAAGGCAAATCCTAAGCCTAAGCCTAACGCTAAGCACAAAGTAAATGTGAGAAAACAATAACGGAGCCCAGTTTCCCGCTCAAGCGGTTCAACAAACGGTTTTCGGCGGTCCAGAGTTCCGCATCTCATGTATGCATGACACCACCACGTGCACACTAGAAAAAATTTTATAAACAAACCAAAATAACAAAGTGCAAATCGTCGACACCGACGTGGTTACAAAATGCTACGATGCGATCACAAATATATTAACACAACCATTTCAGCAATACAAAATGAATTTGCCTGACTAACAATACCGGGTCAAAGGTAGTGACCCGGTGACCCGGTCGATGGTGTGACTCGGTGACCCGGTCCAAAATGGCCACCGGGTCGACCCGGTGACCCGGTACCCACTTGCATCGCTGGTAAGCACACACTATAATAACTGACATTAAGATTTTGACTTTGATAAAAATTAATATATATTTATGGAAAATTTTTTTACCAGTGTTATTGTCGATTCTTTAAAGTGAACAGTTAATAGTGGAATAAAAATAAACCTCGTAAGCCAATAAACAAACTAAGCTTAATTTATGAATCTTAACAGTTTATTAGTAAATCACTGGCAAATGATCTACCGTCTCAAAGTTGCTGTCGCACGTGTGGGTGCCTTTGAATAGTTGCTGGTCACTGTTGTCGCATGGATTGACTTGTAAATCGTCCATTATGAAAGACGTATAAGCCACTTTTCGAAATCTTAAAATAAAGTTGTGATTAACACAGAATTTGTTAAGTGAATCTTATTTAAATTCAGTTGAAATGCTAGTGTACCACCTCCACTTATATATTTCAAAATTGTATAACTTAGAATCTATGCACAAATATATAGCTTACACTATTACATTAAATGTTGTCTTTAAGAATGCATTACAACTAAAGGTACTTACAAAATATTTGACGTCTTTATATAATAAAATGTATTAAATTTTAAAATGAAATACCGGTTTCTACAGCAACTGCTTTCTGTCAAAAATTTGCTATACTAATTATCTGTTTAGTAGTTTAAAATACAAGATATGGCACCAGTGTATGACAGTTGTACTGGTTTATACCACCAGTAACTATCACAGGAGAACATAGGAAAAATGTGGCAAGTGTCCGCTTAGTGACTATTCCTAGGTTTCAAGTTGAGCTTCTTGAAGTGACATATAGCCGGCAAGGTTAGACCTACTTTACGCCATAACAAACCATAGAACCTTTTACTTCTCCTAATAACCGGAAAGGAGTAAAGTATTGAAATCTATAAAACACAACTTTGGAAAAATATAATTTCAGACGTAGTGTTTCACGTTCTAGGTACCTAGTGTTTGTCGTATTGTATACATAACAGACAATTACAGTGATATTTAGTGTAGCCAAGACATATAAAATCTTCTTCTACCTCTACGTACAAATAAATTGATAAAATTCAGAAAATACTACAACTGAGAAAATGCTACATTTTATTGTGCACAGATTAAATATTATCACCCCTGCAGCGTCTCACACGGCGACTAATATACCCAATTTAAGGTAACTTAAAACGAAAAAAGTAACCTGTTTGGCGGGCTAAATAGCATTATACTCCCACCTTTCATCATATCAAAAAGAAATTAACATAGCTAAATATATAATAAGCTGTCACTTACTTAAGTTGGAGCTGTAAATATGAATTTTAAGTGTTACAGCATGCGATTTAATTGACAGAATTGTTGTAATTTTCGTCAGATGGAAATATGAAATTGTATTAATGAAAATATATAAAGATGTATGTAAAATGGAAATTAAATCATTTGTTATGGTAAGAAATGACTTTGCCAGAGGGTGTGTGCAAAATATGCAAGGCTTTATGTAATCTTCTTTTCATTGACAGCTTCCTAGCAATCATTTTGCTTAATTCAACCCGATTGAATTAAAAAAACGATGTAATAATTAGGTTCCACATTTAACGTTATATCCGCTGTACTTAAAAAAACATTTTTTGGAAACAGTATATTGGTCTGTTGATTCACTACTCCTATGCTTACTTATTTAATCTTTAATGTAAATATAAATATAAAATGTAAAACGCATAAAGTTCTGTCATATTTCTTCTGTTGCACTGAAATTTTTTTCAAATACTGTTAAAGCACTGTGCAATTGCCACTGTCAATGGTTATTCAACATTTCTAGATTATAGCTTACAAACAACTGCGTAATGAGAGCCATAGAAGTCTAGGATAGCTTCGTATAAATTCATAATTTCAAGATTTCTCTCGTACAGCAATATCGATGCCAAACAAAGAAATAAATCATTGGGTTGAGTTTTTTTGATATTTTGGAATCAAAAACAAACCGAAAGTCATGAAAATACACGCAATAAGTAAGTCATAAACTTACGGATAATTTTTTGCATGAATTCTTGAAGATAAGATAATGAGCCATTTAGCAGATTTTTTACTATTTCGTAATAAATCCTGGCGTGAAAACGATGACGATGATTTTGACTGCTGTCTGTGGAGAAGGTAAGTGCTGTTAAGTTTATAGCACATTGCATGAATTGATACATTATGCTGTTCAGATTGCGGCTGTATATATGCGGAAGAAGTTAATAATACTGTCGACGACGGTTGCGTTTGATGAGCAAGAAGTTTATTGCGCGAATGTACAGATAATAGCGAATTTGCTTGCGAGCATCTGATAGTCCGAGCGAACTTTAGGTTTGAATTATGATGACTGGTACCGTTGACAGCATTTGGCAGATTGTGACTTGCTTTCCCGTTCACTGCAGTGCTACTCGCCGATAAGTCAATACTCTCGGAATCAGTAGTCTTGGTCGATGTATTGCGCTGCGGTGAACCACTATGCATCTGATCTGATGATGATGTGAAAGATTCAGTGCATTCAAAATTGAGCAATATCGTTGATGTTTCTACGATTAAACCGACTGAATAAACTGTTGATCGATGTTTAATATTTGTTGTAGCTAACGGCTGATTGCTGATGTCATTATAACTAATGCCCGAATGATAAAACAATGCCCGCATCATAGTATAAGTTGAGTCGATATTTGTCGTTGCAGTTGCTGTTTCAAGCGATGTTTGATCAATAGCGGTAAGGCCGGCCCATAGACCAGGCAGAGCCGACGTCACCTCTGGAAATCTATAACATATAAATAAAAATTTTTTAAA
This sequence comes from Trileptium ribeirensis, assembly GCA_030248225.1. Lineage (NCBI taxonomy): Eukaryota > Metazoa > Nematoda > Enoplea > Enoplida > Thoracostomopsidae > Trileptium > Trileptium ribeirensis. The sequence continues at coordinate 71,472 of JASANE010024735.1, read as the reverse complement.
TATCTGGCATGAACAGTCAACATGAACATCATAAATATGCAATAATTCAGCTATCTAACAGTAGTATAAGTTGATGATACCTGTGTATTATATATTTATTGTACCGGTTACGGTTGCAGCGTAGGCTAGGATTTGTTGATTGTTAGTATACTTGTTATTAGTTCTATACAAAGTGCCGCTAGTAATATTTATATACTTGGCCAGTACAGGAAACATGTACAACACAAGTATAGGTTGGGGAGGAAAATGTTTTATGAATTCGACGCCTGCTGCCTTGCCGAGGAGAGTCTAACACCTGAGAAAGTGGGATAAACCACCACCCTATTGCCCTATCAATGAAACTGCATAAACCCAACACAGCAATTCATTCAGTTAATGGTCATATACATTGATGGTAGTTATTGTAACGTACAATTAACATTAGAGCAAGTGATTAGTGTTACCATGATGCTAACAATAATAACTTGTTCTAATAACTTACGCATTCAATGTTGATACGTACGGTTAAATCTACATTTGTTTCCAGTTCAACCAAGTGCGATACTATAGTTTAGACAGTAAACCTGTACAAGTCCAATGGAGCCGTATTTCCCAGCACACTGTAGCCTGTGCTACACCTGACTTCTAAATTTTGTTGACATATACGTGCAATATAATTTTGTGATAAATTGCTCTACACTTTATGCCAAATATTGCACTAGTAGCATATATATTTATTTACTGTTTTACCTTAGATAATACCGGAAATTAAAATTTACGAAAGCATCGGCTCTTTACCTCAAGTTCCTTAACTAAAAATCATTACAGTGGACTATCGTAAAATCGCTTGGGATGAGTCAAGTGATTCGTTTTCAAAAATTCATTTCGTGTATCTATCTTTGTTTTAGTATAAACAATTTCCCAGGACGAGACAAATCTTTTACTGTAACATCGTTTTCACACCATAACAGAGCTTTCACTATAAGCAAATTCTAATGTACGCGAAAACCCCTAATTTAAGAGAATCAGTCATCCGTGGATCATAACAGATTAGTATATAATTAACACCGCTTATGTTAAGATACCATCAAACGTACAATGAGTCGCCGCGACATTAACCTTTTAACTCCTACAGTTGTTCCACAACAACAAATTACATTTGAATGTGCTGTACTAACTTAATTCGTCTGAATACAACACGACTGCACGCGTGTTGTTGCTCGCTCGCTTTGTGAGGACCCTTAATTATCCTATCAATAGCTCCAATATAGCTCAATGATTAGTATACGTGGCTTTTAGCCGATCGTTCGGGGTTCGGCGCTTCGTGGCGACCAATAATTGTCCATCTATACTCGAAATGTAAATATAATTTATGACGTATTTGAGTCAGTGAAAAAATTAGTGTACCACTCGAAATTCAGTCTTTCAAGAAAGGAATAAAAATAGCTGTCGTAAATGAGATTTTGTATATTCATTGTAGTAAATTTGCTCATAAAATTCCACACGAATTAAAAAATCTTGGCTGCTTTATTAGAAGTATACCTTCTAATATAATAAATATGTCTTAAAACATGTATTATTACATTATAGTCTAGAATTTTCTGTAAACATTGATTTTTAATTGCTAACTATAAATTGCAAAACAAACAAATGAGTACCTGTATTTTAGGAATAGCAAATTTTTGTAACGATATAAATTTGTATCAAACAAAATAAATGTTTCTATATTTCACTAGTCGCGGAGTTAATTTAGGAGATGTTCAGACTTTGTTCACGAAATTCGACTAGCCATTTCATGAGATTTGTTGTGTGCTGCAAATTTCAAAATATGACTGTTATGTAGCAGGTACACGTCATATTTATGAGGTATATCGTTAGAAAAAAGAACAGCTTAGTGCATGGGGGGTCGCTGGGCGGCAGTGCAACCGACTTAGACTTAGTATATGGCTCATACAAGGACCTTACCTTAGGCTAGCGCTCAGACGTAGAATTACTATAACGAGAACATACGTCTTATTTCTGCCAATAAAAGTCACCTCATGTTTTAGATTAATCGGGTTTAGTTTTACCACGGCTCCATAGTTCATACACTTGAACTGAAACAATGGGAACATCAGTTTCTACAGTTAATACACCAATTATAGCAACATGATAATCTGCAAAATCGCAGTTGTTACTTACCTGCTGCGTATCATTGCAATAAATGTTTGTTGAACTGGAAAATCAAAGGATAAAATTTGTTGTGGGCATGATCCATATGCGCTTTGACTAGTTGTATCTTCGCTTCCCCCGAGCAAAACATTTTTAATTCCATCGATTCCACGTACGTCAGCATGCTTCAATCTCGAATCATTCGATAATTCAGGAACTCCTGCTAGGACAGCTAGTTTATCCAAGCTAAGATAAATCATTTTAAATAGCATAAACATATCAGTAAGTAGCATTGTACTAATTCAGTTGTATGTGTTATAGTTGGCAAATGTACATCGTTTCATTATCACAAATACAATCCCGAAGTAGAAACGGATTAGCAAAAGTTAACAGCTAACTAGTTACTAAGTGCATAGCTTGATTAAATCAATGTGCTTAATAAGTCTAAACATGTGTATAATTATTGTCAGTTAATGTATTTGCATCAGTGCCCTAAATTCAGAAAATACGCCGTGTTGGTATTACATCTACAGCTTTATAGAAAAGAAGGATAACCGATTGTACTATTTAGTAGCAGAGATACAGACACCTAGTTGTGCGTTTCGTGCAAACTGAAGGTGCGACGCCGTCGGTGAAAACCAATTTCTATTCGTTTCGTTATATCTCTTGGTGGTTAATGTATTTGCAATTATTTCATACATAGCTAGGTATAACATGTCCGATTCCGGTTTTGTTTATACCTTTTTATTTCGTTAGTACAGTATGATTACACCCAATTCTTAAGGAAGTGGGTAATTCTCTCCTACTGAGGTTCTTAGTATATTTATTGTCGTTTTCGTATTTGCAATGTATATCGAACTGAAGAAGCTGAAATAGTAAAATATTCCAAAAAAATTGTTATCAAACAGACTTAGTTTTTTAGCTCTAGATACTGTAATTTTTAGAACATATTATTTATAAGCTAAATTAATCACAAAAGAGGCGATCCATTTTTGGGAAGAGCGTTTGTATTCTGTTAACAAAAGACTAGCAATTGCTTTGGACAATCTTCGTCATATTGAGGGAAAATTGGCCGTTTTCAAATTGACACAATGACACAGCTATTCAATAACCAAAGCTTAGCTAATGTAAATATAATATGTAATAAACAGTGTATTCAAAACTGATGTATGGACAAGAAATTTTTTGACACCGCAAGACATTGAGTAACACTATGAAAAATATGCCGCAATATTGTGAAAACTTCTTTCAAATTGACCATATGTGAAAAACGACTCAAGCGTAGCCAAAAAGAACTTCTTACGCGAAGTCCAGGTTATCGTATTATGATATACCATTCCAAAATATTAGATATTAAGTAAAATATTATAATTCCGTCGTCTTGGCGTTTGGAACAAATTTGAGCTGAAACTAGATTCAGTAACTGTTGGTTTGCCCTAGACACTACTCTCGCTTACCACGCACCTTTAGGCCATACTGCCTTTGTTGAATTTAAATAATAATGGGTGTATGTGTAGGTTGTGAATACTGTTTCATGAAGCATAAATATACTTGAAATAGTCGTGTTCGTTCAGAAAAACGATAGATTATAAACGATGGATATTAAAATTGAAACAAGGCGAAAACATGGATTAACTCAAAATTGTTAAACACGTATCTTGCATTTAAACTAAACAGCGTTTTTTAAATTAAACAATTTCGCCAAGAAATAAGTCAGGTTAAAAGAGTAATATGCTGCTACAATATATTTTGTTATTAAGCAGTTTTTATTTCCTGATTTCCTGTGGCGCCAGAAGGCGACTACATGCTACACATATTCCGTTTGAGAAGACTTCCTCAGCAAATATTACTGCTTCTAGCTTTATTACAGCAAATGTGCCCTATCGATTATCGCCTAGCCCAATATGAATGGCGTATACAGTACTAATTGTAATATAAAGTATTGCATAACCAATTTCCTAGCAAAGAGTGGCGTAATGGAGATTACCTGCTGTGTCGCGTGGCAGTACGTTGGCTATTTTCGAGATGCATAAATTTCTTCTGAACAAAAATTGAGAACGCCAGATTTGCAGGCTCTCTGAGCAATCTTGGTTCAGCTCTGCTCTTAAGCAGACACGATTCGGCTCATCATGAACCGTGTCCAGGTTAGCAAGGTTCGATCCTTAGATAGAAAGCTAGGCTTCGATATACTCCCAATTATAAGTTAGATTTGTGTCAAATTCGAAACTACATAATAAACAATCCCAAAAAAGTCAATATATAGTTACTTTTAAAAGATTTTAAGAGCCGACTGCCGCTTTTCAGATACACTTGAGTTAGCTCACCTCACCCTTCTCAGACTAATACTAGGATCAGCCAGACTATTCTTTTTCCACATCATGGCAGACCTGATTGCTCGGTTGAACCAATTGCCTAGATTCTCACTTCTATTCCCGAGACTGAAAACTGCCCCTGTTCTTGCTCATAGCACGGGGAGAAAGCCCTTCCATAAAATACAGCGGGAAGAGTTTACACACCTTTAAAAGTTAAAAGTGCATAGACTGAACATTATCGTAACTATTATAATTCGTAGGTGTACGCAATTACATTTTATTCTTAAATTTGATGTTATACTTCTATATTGTCTTAACCAAAATAGCATTTGCTACAGTCTACAGTACACCTATCTATCTCCAATTTACTTTCGGTAATAATTCACGAGTCGAAACACAAGTCGAAACAGAAACCTCTACAAAACAATTCTTTAGGCCAGCGTCAATCCTTTGGATATCCGTGCACACGGGGATGACCTCCACACCTTAGCCAGGCCAGTCTCTTAACTTTGACCGGATCTTTGTGTCGACACAAACACAGGACTTCCCCTCTTTGTGAAGGTCTAAAACTTTAAACAACGATTTGTTTTGATTATATATATGTAATATGATGCAACGTGAAACGATGACGTATTTTGAGTATATATCTGTATAAGATGTAATCATGTTATATGAAGATTAGATAATACGAAATATGAATTCATAAGCTGCGCTCGAAGCGCAGAGTCGTACTACATAAGCCAACAAAAACACTGAAAGGTCGCACGGGGAAGCGTGCTATAATAAAATAAATTAGTCTGTACAATATAACTAAAATAAATTTACCATATTCATAAAATTATAAAGTTATTATAATATAAACAAAATTATACTTTCATTGAAAGTATGAAAATTTAACCTTTCATTTTTAATCTCGCGCATATTCTGCTCAATCTTAACAAAAATTTTTCTACAACAACTGATTGAACTTAGATCTCTCGGATACAAATCTCAAACACGTTGATTTTAGATCGTTACAATGCAAGAAGCGAACACCTATAATAACGCTATGGCTGAAGATTGTTCTAATCCGCAGAAAACTAGCATGCTTTTATACCGAAAACTATATTGAGCTTGGCGACCAGTGCAACATGATGATAAACAAAATGGTATGTCTGGCAAAGACATGTAACTGCAATTTCGCGAATATAAACATTTTATGTTTTGTTATTAAAGGTCGGTATTAAATTAAACCACGCGGGTATAGAGACTTTGCTGTTAAAACACTAATAAATCATCATGTCAAAGGGTATTACCAAGAGTGCATTAGGGAAGAGTATGACACTTCCCTGCACTCACATGTTAGCCCGTGTTTGATTATACGGGGGTTTTCGGCCTGACCCCCTGTGTCTGGGGGGTCGAGATGTTCCGAACCCACCCCCCCCCCAGTTTCTGAGGGGGTGGGTTAGCTCGGACCCCCCCTCCCCACTTTTTTTTTGGGGGGGGGATAGGTCGGGCCCCCAATTTCTGGGAGGTTCGATTTATTGTCATCTGCTTATAAACCGACACCCCAGAAATTGGCGGGGTGCGACCTACCCCCCCTCCAAAAAACTGGGGGTTCGAGCTACTCCCCCAGAATCTGGGGAGTCAGGCCGAAAACGCCCGTATCATCAAATACGGGCTAACATGTGAGTGCAAGCAAGTGTCATACTCTTCCGATATGCACTCTTGGCATTACTAATACCAACATCATTTTGAGTTTACCAATGACAAATTGAGGAAGGGGTCGCAAAATATTCAAAAGTGGAGATGTGGGTAAACAGAAGCAAATAGTAAAGTTTGTTTGTGTTTATTTAATTTTATATCAATCATTTACATTTGTCTCGTCCATCAGTAAAAAGTGAGATGGGCGTTATCACCCTCCTACGACGTTATGTGATATATATGCACAGACTCAATGAAATACTAACAGCACTAATAGATGATCCAGTTTAAAATTGAATTGGTGATAAAATTCGCCCCACAAAAATTAAAATTACATGGCCTACGCTGCACCTGCGAAATTACTGGGAGCGTACAATTTATTAGCATCCATAAATTGTCAAATTACTGGGCAATTACAGTGTATTAGGGAAAGCGCCCACAAAATTACTGGGTGCATTAAATTTAAACACCCACAAATTTTAAAATTTACGAGTTCTAAGTAGCATCCACAGAATTTCTGGAAACTTTATCCTCCGCTTTTGGTTTTAAAATGCATGGAGGACCTATTGGTTTTATGTGCGTTGCTTACACGATCTGAGCAAACCGTCGAAACGAATATTTATATATAAATATCAAAGGTATGATAAACAAGCTCTCTGTTTAATCGTTGGCGGGGATTCATACTGAATTTCGGAAACTGGGGAATGGTGTGCGAATTTTGGAGGAATATTTAACCTGGCTTTTTTGTTATAGGATACCTACCTATACAGAAGGGGCTTTGATCCCAGATAACCAAACGTTTGGGAAGACGCTTTCGTCATCGCCCCTCCCGCCAATTTACACCTATGTGTTTTATGTATGTATATGACATCCTAAAAACTTTTAAACCTTTGATATACCATAGTGCTAGTTGGACAAGATTAAGGAACACCACCATAGTTTTGTGACGTGCTCGTATTCTGTGTGTCAGAAAACATTTAATAACTTATCTCAGAGCCCAAAGACAACGCATGCGCAAATAAGGATCCGCAGACTTAATTGTTTTGGTAAATCGCGTTATCCGACAGTCATCAATCAAACCCCTTAAATACCTTGAAAAAATATAATACAGTCATGACGCATTCAAAATGACCGCACTATGTTACTGGGCGTACTATATGGACCATTTAGATCCTCTCTCTGCATTATATACCTATAAAGAAGATTAACATATTCTAGAAATCACGTTCGTCGACCCTAAACTCCTTGAAAATCACTGAAAAGGTATGAAATGTCGCTGCTGCGCTTTAAAACCAAACCGCCGTATTCAGCGTGCGGAAAGAACTTTATATACAAAATATATATTGCATTACAGGCCACACGAAAGAAGACTAACTACATTCTTGAAATCGAATTCATTCAACTGTAAACCCCATCAAAACACAGGAAAGGTATAATATATAGTTTTATTATAGATTACAAAATTGTTATTCAGCTTCATATATAATCTTAAAAACAGTCGTTTGCAGGTGCAAAACGCAATAACATACAGAAATTGGAACAGTCGATATTTCTGGCTAAGGTTTAACGATTCATATTCGGGTCTACTGCGGTTCAGTTTGTGGCACCACAGAAAAAGCGGAAAGTACTGTTCAACGAACGTTATAGATTTCAATGACCTCATTGCAGATAGTGTTTTCCGTTCTTCAATGTGATATCTGTGTCGCAGGATATGGGCTGCGAAATCTGGTACTTTGTGGCCGGATTTTGAAAGTAACCCCAAAAAACTAGTTTTTGTCGGAGTACATCGTCGTCACTTTTTTGCTATCGATTAAAATAATTTTATCGTATCCCCTCCATTATAAAATGAGGAGTTATGTGTTATACGATAAACAAAAAAAATTTCACAATTTTTGGTCCTAGGGACACCTTTGGAATCTGGACTAGCTTAGCTGGTAAAGTTTCATAAACAATGATATGCCTCTTCATCGCGATTCCAGGTAATAATGATTTCAATTTGACAAAATAATTTTTAATCTAACTTTGACAAAATAAAGATTTCCGTAATTAGTTAAGGTTAAGGCTATTATTATAAGAAATGGAAGAAATTTTTTACATATTTCAAGCGCTGATAGATTGATATTTAATACAATTTACTCTAAAATTACAATAAACTATAATAATATGTCGTCAAACGTTTTAAATCATTTTTTCATATTAAATTAGAGGCTTTAACTTTTCAAGTGTACTTAGTATATACTAAGTGCCTAGGTCAGCTAAGTCCCAACTACCGTAAAAATCGTTGCACTTTAATGATGATTGAAAAAAGAACAAAAGACACAGAAAACCAGAAACCAGTATCTTCATGCCTAGCTAATTATAATTATATTGCAGAGACGAGCAGAAATTCGTTCAGCTGGGATATAGCCAACAGCAGTAAAAGGCAGAACCAGATGGCTATATATTTGCGGCAAAATAACATAATGGGTTATGCTTCGCTTCTATAAGGCTGTGGATTTGGTATGAAACTGCATATTTTCTCGAATTTAGTGGACTAAAAGCCCAACGCTAGTTGTCAATTTATACATATCCAGGTATATTACTTTTCAACTGTATTTAGTATATTTACTTGCATAGCCTGGTGTGTATTTTATAAAGAAATATACGCAAAATATATTTCATTGGAGGCTGGGTCTCCTAGAAATTGATACAATGCAAAAAACGTTTCTGATATGTTTAACAGTAGTAAATGAGGCTCGTTTCTATTTAATATTGTACGAGTATGAATTTGATCTAGTACTTCATAGCTGTCCAGACTCATGTTAAACCGTACTCGGTACTTCATAGTATGCTGTAACAACGTTTTCAAACGGCGGATTTTTTAAAGTACCGAGTCGCACTGAGGAAAAAAGAAAACTTTTCCCCGTTGGATTGGAAAACGTAAGTCGACTTCACTGCTGGTGTCTTAATTTGAAGTGTTTGACAGAAACGGGTATAATTACATATACGAAATTGCTCAAATTGAAGGCTGAATTACTGTGGCTACAAACCTATGATCGTGTCCTATTGATGCGAGTGCACCTTCTTCAAACTAACAGTTGATTTTTATAACAATTATTTTATTCATCGAAAATTGCTTATTTTATGAATAAATTCTTGAAGAATTTTATATTGCATCGATCAAATTTTTTAGATATACTACGCTTGCCAACCCAAAGTCCTAGTATAGCATGTAGTGCATTACCTTATTTTATTACTACTTCCACCGAATTTGAATATGAAATAATATTCTAGCAAATCAATTTTATAAGACAATTATGATTATGAATATACATAAAGGCATAAATATGTTTCACACCAAACAAGTAGATATATATTGATAACTGAATGGTAAGTACCTACCACCACTCACATCTGTTATAAGTTACGATCGTACTTTAATGACTTTCCGGGATATGCTACCCGCATTAGTAGTTTTTAAAAAATTTTACGGACTGCAACTGCACCAAAAAGATGTCCGCCCAATGTGTCGGTCTGATTGCTCCACTCGCTGATGGATGTATGAGGTATGCGCGACTTGAAACACAGGTCTTTAATTTTGCTTTGCTAAGTCTTAAAGGATGTCCACGTGTTCGCATTCATTTAATTGTATGTATTTGAAATGACAATGGTGTTGGCCTTCACTGAGCAGTTTCAAGATTTTTCTGAGATTAAAACGCAACTGTCGTAGTTAGATTGAATCAATATTTAGAAAACCTAACCGCGTTTTGTAGGACACTGGCTTCAACCCAGTACGTCTATAAACGTGTCTAGTATAATAGCGTTCAACACGTTCAACCATATCTATGTCACGTTGGTAAACTCGAAACCATATTGGACTCGAATATTCCAATATAATGGGCGCTGATAGGTAACATCAGCACATAGTAATATATAAATGTTGCAAGGTAACGAAATAACACAGTAAACATGCGACAATTCTTTGACGTGAATTTCCTACACCGTGTTTTATGCGTAAGTGCCCTTTAGTTGCGTAACCTGGGCTGTTCTTTTGTCAAGTCAGTTTACGATCGTGAAAGCAATGAACTCGAACAAATCGCGATTTTATCTTATTTACGCGTAGACGATTTGTTGTGCAGCAACACGTAGACGGCGTTCACGATCACTATTTTGCGATTGCCCATCGTATTTTACTGACGGCGTTCAACTGGAAACGCGATTACCGATAGTATTTTTTTGTCGTATGCTATAATACACGAATAGACAGCTAACATTGCTGTGTGATTCAGAATGTCATTTGATGAACGCGGACAAACGTGCAAATTGGACAAATGTACGCAAACGCAAATTCCCTTTGTACACCGCAGAGCCCATGTTCTCTTTCACAAAATTCGAATGCCAATAACAAAAATGGGAACGCAAATTTCTGCGTGAATCGATTAGTGATTTTGACAAAAGAACAACCTTGGTATACGCATCTAAAGTGGACTCACACATTACATTTTAGGTCGCTTGCGATTGTGACACCCAGATCTTTAAAGTATGTTGTTTCAGGCATTATGCTTTCTCATGGCAAATAACTGAAACGCGGATTTTTATGACCGAGATGCAGAACCTGGCATTTTGTTGGAGAGACCGATACCTGCCATTTAGTTTCCCATTCTTCGACGCAGCTCGGTGCACGCCGCGTTTATAATTTTATGTTATCGCTTTTTTATGTGGTATAGCAGCGTATAGTTTTACATCATCTGCAAAAATTATGATATAAATATCGGGATAGATGGTAACGGTGTCAAATAGATCATTAATATATAGAATTAGTGCACGGCAGAGAACGCTACGTTGAGGTACGTCAGAAATAACAATTTTCTCAGTGGAAAATGTATTGTATATTTTTATTCGAAATCCTCTATTTGTTAGAAAATTTTGTGACCATGATAAGCAGCATCCAGAAATTCCTAGTCAGGAAAGTTTTTGAACCAGTTTCGAGTGTGAACCGGTGTCAAATGCTTTACCAAAATCAATATAAACAACATCTAGGCGGACAGCCCAATCGTATATATTTTCGATTAGTTCCGTCGTTGTGAATCATTTAGCTGCAAAACCATTCTGACGCGTAGATAAAAGATTCGAGCAAAGTTAGCCAGACTCCTATTCAGTATTCGTTCCATGACCTTGCAACAATTGGAGAGCAGACAGATTGGGCGATAGTTTAATGGCTCAATGGATTCGTCTTTTTTATATAATCCAACTGCATTAGCACACAGCAACATGCCTGGCGACCATCTGGCGTTTATAAAGAATTATTCAAGGATATGTAACAGTGAGATGTTTATGGAGTCCTTAAGTTCGTGAACAAAGTATTGAGTGAATTTGTCTGGCGAATGGCTATGTTTGGGTTTGATCTCTGATAGCACTAAGTAAACTTCGTGCTGCGTGAATGATATCCATGAGAGTTTATGAAGGTTTTCTGTCTCACCATAGGAAGCATTGCCATCAGATTCAGTGTAAATACTTGCGAAAGCATTTGCTAATATTTCGTACTTCGCGGTCTCGTCTGTGGTAAGACTAAATATATAATATAATTGATAACATATATACTAATATATTTAACGTTCACCGGTATTATATGAAGTATTTTTTCAGTTCGTGTGCGGAAATCTGCGATCATTATTCCCGGCAGATTAGAACAAACAATCAGGTTAAACTGAATGCCAGGAACCAGTATATCAAGCTGACGTCCGTGAATAGACAATTTATTTATCTGATAGCATATCGTCAACAATCCTTGAATGTACCGTGAATTATTTGGTTAAAAATATACGCGATGCCCATCAATGCACAAGTTTTAAAACCCAATAATTCTGAATACCTCATGCCAATAAAGCAATGCCATATAAGTGTACCAACTTAAGTAGTAGACCGCAAGTTTGTTTATGAGCTAAAATAGCTTGCTTGGTGGTTAAGTTTTAATCGAGGACGTTGAACAACACTACCAATTAAATGTAAATGGGTCCGTTCAGGATTAAGAGAGAACGGGCCTGAAATATTCGACTGTCCTGAACCGTTATAAAACGAGATTGGGACTTCCATGCGATACCTGCATTTTTAGGCAAATTTATTGCATTACAGTGAATAATAGCACTGCTACGGAACGTGACTTGAGCTAATTATGATTAAACCAGATTTAGGCATAGTACAGAAAATTGAAAAGTTCGTTTTCCTAATAATTCGAGCGCGTTATAAGAATGAATATTACATTCGTATATAGTATGTGCGACACATACATCTTGTTCCTGTACCAATATATTGCACTTATATCGAGCATACTGGGGTGCAATAGAAAACTTTATGTTAAAGCAAACGCGTAGTTAAACTTAATATTGACATAATCCTAACAAATTGAACTAATTAAACATCAGTAGTAAACATATTCTGATTTAAATCCATGTGAAAAATATTATAAGTCCAATTGCTAACAGTTCTTCGCTAAAGAAAGGATGTGAAAATAAGAAAGGACTCAGTAAACAGTACAGGATAAAACCGGTCTGTTGAATAACATGACCACATTGCAGTTGTCAGTTGGCGGTGGAACATATATTGCGTCCAAGTATACTGAATCAGATCAATATCATATACAACATAACGTCACAATAAGCGCCGATCAGAGTACCAAATCCATTAATTTAACATTTCAAGGCTACAGAAAGAGAGAAAAAGACTCAAATACGATTCAAGTATAAGCAGCGAGCTGCCCGTGAAAGTGCTAGCACGACAAAATAGCTATTATCCACTTGGCGATACAATATGTACATTGTATCCACAGTTAACATTCTGATTCAAATCGATATGAAATACAGAATAAAACGTCATTGGCGATATTTTGATGGTTAGAGCACTAGATATATCTATATAGTATATATTTCGTAAACGCTACAGGAAAAAAAGAAAGTGAGAACAAGACTCAGCAAACGGTCCAGAAACAAGCTGCTGGATGGTTTGGCGGTAAAATTATTAGTGCGACAAAATAGCTGCTATCCGTTGGGTGATGAGGTATATAAATTATATTTCAGTACAACAATAGACATTTTTGTTTGCTATCGTCTACACCGCAACAGTCGAAAAAGCTTATAACCACGAAACAAGAAGCAAAAAAACTGCTTGCCATTATGGCTGCGGCGACAACCGTGGTCCCCAAAAAGCAACAAAATACATACCTACAAATTGACAAAATGATATACAAATAAATATATTAATTTATATAAAATATATACATAATAACATAAATATATGTATTACACAATGTCGTTGTTTTTTATAGAAAAATTGAGAGGAGGAGGTGAGCTGACAACCAACAAAACATCATTTTTGCACATTAAATTGTCGCATCGTTTAGACAGTTCATTCGGTGTCGGAGGTTACGATAAGAAAACATTTATACCTACACGAACCACCTTGCGAATGACTAATGCTTGCTGGAACTTTCCATTTTTAGGACAATGTTAAACCAAACTGAGAAATTCGAAATATTTCTTGCCAGCCAACTATTAAAATCAGGATGTTTTGGTTGACATTTACATTCAGCTGAAACGGTCAAACTGACTGTTTTTTAATTTTTTTTGGTTCTGCTCTTCATTGGATTAGATGAATAGGTTTTGAAAATATTATAGTACGGCCGTCACGAAGCTCGACTCAGATGGTTCAGAAATGTTCTGCGAGCGGACGACATCACCCTGGCCAAACAGGGATACCACCTCATCGTCGAAGGCAAATAACCCAGAGGACGGTCCAAGCAGCATTAGCAGGACACTCTACCCCATGATCTGAAGATCGCCAAAGTGAATCCTGACCAAGCCCATAACCGCTGCAAATGGAGAAGGAGTGCAACAACCACGAACCCCGTTACCATGCGGGACAAGCGCAAAAAATAAGAAGAAAGTACGGCCGGCAAATAATTCGCTACTCAGAAATGGTGTGTAGGGGTGCATTTCAAAGGTGTGAGGACGTGCTATGGAAAACCTACGACAGCTGACTTGTGGTGATGAGCTCAAATTTCACTCTCTCTTGCTGCGTCCCTGTAATAAAATTTATACGTGTTATATGGGTTGCGCAGCATTTCCAGTTGAAGCCACGTTATAAATTTTATGTAGATCTTTTGTTAGAACAGAATTACCGCGTGCGATTACCGTATGTATATAAATACAGCTCGTATTATATATAAATTGTTTTAACGCATTCGATAATCGTGTTATCTGTTATCAGTAGCCGAAGATTGTTAAGCCAATGCCTGAGTTTCGAGTTCGGTATGATAGTCGTGGCCAACATAGCTTTTAGGGGCAGACGTGAAATATATGCTATGCCGTTTTTATATACTAGTCTATGCCTGATCTTTAGCTACGGTCCTCTATATGGGAGATATAGTAAGCCTACGTTTGGGGATGCCGCACAAACTGTTCTTTTTCTAACAATATAACGTCCGGCCCCTAAAGGTGAAGCGAACTGCGGTCTTACCGCCAGAGCTGCACACGTTGCGATGATATCTTGGCTGCTAGTATAGTTTCTAGGTAAAATTGTTGTTGATGTGTATCATCAAACCGGAAGTAGTTTACAATTAGTACTATCCTCCAACTTTGGTTAAACGATCGCAGATTACATGCGGCCGTGTGAGCAATCATATTTGCTATATATACAGCTGTATCTGTCGCCGAACGGATTTAACGAGTTTAGTTGTAAATCTGTGCACTTACGACAGCTCTGAAGTTACTGTTTGTAACTGAAATAACAGTGTTCAAATATTTCTGCTAGACTCCAAAGCACCGAAACACAACGGCTTCCGGGTTTATGTCATTCATGGTAAATGTGTACGCATATCAACAAGAAAAATGGTACTTGATCACAGTTTTTTACTAACTTTATGTCATTAAAATACAAGTTAAAAATATTTTTCATCAGAACCGACTAAAAGTTGGTTTGTTAGTCGGAAACCAAAAATTTGCTTTATTGGTTCGATTAAACCGGAGAATATCTCAATACCTAACCCATACTTTGAATGTTAAATCAAACATTTTGTACATAACTGAGATTATCCGTCGTTCCAACATAATAGGATTTTAACATTATACACATTTTCTGAATCATTATGAAGTCCATTATTTGTCGTCAGTATCGCACAGTGTATAAATTGCTCTTAGCTGGTGACATTTCATTATATTTTTTAACATTTTCGGAAAAGGTCATTTATTAAAGGGCAGCTAAAATCTAATGCATGACATCTCAAGTTGAACTGCACCATAAATCATGAAATATCAGCTAGCTATCACAGTCGTCGCCACTATAGATGTTATGTTGTTACGAATATGGAGTTGCAATCGCAACTGTATGAAGAACCGAAACTCTCCCCGCCAGACGGGCATCCATACGGGATGGACTATGTAACAGCCCGAGATTTGGGAAATTTTAAGGGGCATCCAAAATTGGGATTAAGACGGAAAAATTTGAGCCTGACGGATGGCCGGATATCGGTGGAGTGTGTTCCAAGCATTGTGCGATGTAAAGTTTACAACTATTAGAAATAAACAATGTAGTATTCCTGTTGTATCCTTTATCGACAATCACGCCCCACTGCCACGATATGCGCGTGTCTGATTTTCGTAGGAAAAAATAAAAATCCAGTGCGCCTAACCTGCTGGTATCTGGTCGGGCCCACAACCATCCTGTACATAACAATTTGTGTGTTGCAAAGTGCTGTGCTGAGAAGGAGAGGGAACCGGTGCGCACTCGGATGGGCCAGGGACAGTGGTCAGAACTCTTTCGTAATCCTTCTTTAGATTTCGAGATTTCATGACCAAAGGCTGATTCCGCTGCGCATACCCATTAGTTGTATGGTATTTAGCATTTAGAAAGTTGGATCGAAAATGTTGCTACGTTTTGTGCTTGTCAGGACGGGTCGGGCGCTATGCAGAACTTTCATAAATTTGAGTCGAGACCTTTTGTGACGGTTTAGCTCTCGAGACGACCTGTCCTGGTACGAAGAAGTAGGAATACGATTGCTGGGTGAACAGTTATTGTACTATTTTTTGAAGATGGGATTAAGTGTGGAAGGAATTCGACAAAATTTGAGTGGAGTAATGTTTTACATAGGCCGAACTAAAATTCCAAATTTTGGGGCTTATGTATAACTAGGGTAAAATAGGGGTACATAATTGCTGCTAGAACTTACTAAGGCTTCTAAATCATATATTTGGAACTACCCAACCGTTACTTGTAAGTACTTGGGGCCTCATGTAGGCGCCTAAACACCTTTTTCTATGCTGCAAAGAGAAACTAAAACAACCAACACTCCACGATTCCTGCGCTCCCACATCTTCACGATGTCTTATATTATCATTAACCTCGAAAACAGCGGCGACCAAACCCTACAGGTTCGCTCAGGATTCTTATGACACACTTGTGACATTCAAATCTTTCACATCTATCACCTAAAATGGCCCCTAACATGCTATCATAAAACTATAAATTTCTCCAGTAGGCGACTTGCCAGGTCTCATACCTGATCCCGCCCAGGCGACTTACCACTCTTTGTTCACCTAAAAATAATAAAAATATAAAAAAATTTCTTATAACTAGCATGAGGTTTAGTTTGTTTAATAAATCGCCGATTGCCCAACGCTATTTTGATCTGCAGGGAACTTTGTGATCGCACGACACGTCAAACTGTTTAGTTTTAGGGGCTACACTGCGTTTGATCGACGGACAGCGTTTGTCAACATTTAAGCGTCATTTTGTCTGGCAGTTATTTTTGCCTGGTAGTTATATTGAAATATTTTGCCTTGTATTACTAATATTTTCGAGTTCAAGATTTTACATTTTCAAGTTGGAGAGAATAATTCCAAGTAAGAAAGAGGGGTAGACAAAGGGTTTAAGAAGAGACTGCCCGATGCAGGGTAGGAGCCAGTAGAGCAAATAAATTTTAAGTTTGGGTTTTTCGTGTTTTGGCGGTTGTCGCCGTTATCTCTTGCTTTCTGCTTTTGCATTACGAACAGCGTTTACGTTTTTTTGTATTACCGATCTACGTAGGTGGGCTTTCTTCGAGCGGCATGCTGGAAAGCCTTACCTCGACCGTTGAATGATAAAAATTCAAATCGCAGGGACCGCCCTTGCGGGTACTGGAGCGTCAGAACGATACTCTGAGCGCCCGTAAGTGCATGTGCCCAAAAATGATAAAAATCGCGCCCAAAATGGATCACGCCAACATCGACTGGCTCCACAACCCATCGGGCGGTTTTTTGTGTTACAATCGCTTGGTGGGTAGTCGTTTTGTTTCGTCAGCGTTGTGGTTATCGGTTGAGGGTTCACAAACAAGAAAGAAAAAGGAAGGGGTGGTTCACAGAGCCACGGGATGAGGGAACAGCTATTGGCAGTCAATCGATCTGGAGTACGCTGACCGCAGTTTAGTTAAGTGCAGAAACTGACCAGTGGAGCCACCAGAAAAGTCCGAGTATCGCCCTTGTGAGGTTTTCCGTTTATTGTAAAAGGGCTGCCAGCTCAAAAGTATAAAAAAGTACTCCCAAGCCGTGCGATTACGGTAGGGAGGCCGTTGATATTTTAACAATACGTCCAAGGCCTTTGTGGTTCGGGTGGGCCTACCGATACAGACGCAGCATTGCCGCAATGCGTTGCTGTTCCGAGTGCGGGGGGCGCTAAGAAAGCCACAGACAGCCACCCTTCCTATTATTCTCCTTGTCGAGCTCCGCTAGAAGGTCATTGCTCACCAAGCCATGTGTTTTTCCCGTTTCTTCTCAAAAAAAGCTTAGTAGTTCAATGTGGGCTGGTGTTGCGCGATTGGCTCCAGATCTGGCAGACATCTAGGTAGGTCCATAAGGCTATTCATACGCTGGTGTATTGGCACAGAAAATATGGCTGAGCTCAGACGTAGTGATTCGCAAACCAAGTCGACGAGAAATGATTTAACATAATAATAACAGGTTCCGGCTGGAGTGACCATGAGAATTCGAGATTATGCTCTCGTAAGTCTTTCCTTCGTGAGATGAACCCACAGTTAAGAACCTTGTCGAGTACCCTCAAACCGTGCAGCTATGGTAGAGGTGCTCGTCGGAATTTCCCCAGCATCAAACATAAGGGAGGGCAGGCAACATCGCCCTGTGTGCTAGGGACGCAGAATAGGCCCTCGGAGTATGTACCTCATTTCGCCCTTCACGCAATCTCGGTGTCAATCATTTTCCGTATGAAGGTGTGGGAACTCAGGCTATGGGTCCGCAAACTGTGGCAGAGCATACGCAGGTGGCTGCATGCTCCATCATCGTATCGGACAACGTAAACAAATTCAAGTGAATGTACGAGCCTCGCACAGTATCACGCAATAGCGAACAGTAACATACTTGACACGGGTCGTGAAAATTTGGGAGTGACAAAAAGGGGAACGGGGATTAAGTTTCCGCGTGTCGGCCGGGTATATCTAGGTCTGGCATTCTTGCATTTTATACAAGCTGTAGGTATGTAACATAGAGTGATATATCACTGTTTTTGGCTACCCCACATGGTACCTTATGGTGTTAATCGATAAAATTACTCATTGGATTAAACAAAATTGTGTGACAATGTATTTGAACGAATAAATAGCTGATGTGGTTATGCTTATTTTTCTGCGATAACCAATTGCACTTTGGTAAGGCAACTTTCAGACTAAGGTCCATCACGTAACAAAAAACACTTCGGCTCTCAATAAACTTATAAGACCAAGTGAAGTAGTGGGTAGTAGAGACTACCTCTAAGAAACAACCCGAACAATAAATTTAGTTCGGAAATTGCAGGTTTTGGTGTTTAAAGCCCTACCAAGAAAGGCATCCCCGGACAAGGCAAGGTGCTCTGAGATCGTGCCCCAGGTGTCCTCGAGCGTTACCCCTTCTGGCAACAGGGCCCGGACTAGGACAATCGAGGGGCAACCAGGAGCGGACCCACGCCTACAAGCATGGGGAAATAAATACTCCAAGCAAATAGGATTGTGTGGGAAATGATGGAAAGGCGGGTCAGCCTTATTACCTGTGAGCAGTCTTAAGGGATGACCTTCCCTCCGAGGACCTTCATACCACTTGATGAGTGGGCCGATATAGAGGCCAGGTCGAACATTCAGGTAAACCCGCCGGCGGCCTGCTTAGCTAACCGGTTCACTTAGGTCAACTAGCGGTTCTACGGGGAGTCGGGAAGCCGGGGTCGTCCGGGCAGCACAGCGGGCAATGGTGGTGCAGATGGGATCCCTTACGACCAGAAGTGGCCCTAGTATACTGCATGCCAAGATCCGGCGGAATGATTATAAACAATTAAGAGAGATCATATAGATTTGTCAGATTAAAGCATCATTATTCCTTGAATTAAGTACACTTCAGTTCAATTGACGCTGCATTGGAATATAGACATACCTGATCCTAGGATGGAATAGGGGATCAACCCCTCTTAGGCTCCGACGCCCCACCCAGAGACGAATTCGCGCGAAAATTTTTTGCAAAGATATGCTAAATGTTGGAAAATAACGGCACAAAATGGGAAAAATTTAAAAAGAAATTAATGAAAAATTGGCAAAAAATTGGGTTCTTTTCCATTATCCACCAGCCCGAATTTGGTCAATTTTAAAGATACAGAGCTGATTTTGGTACCAATCGATTCAACTCGATGAGGCAGTTCAGGAAACATTCATTTTACCTATATCCCTGAAAAAATTTTCTGATTTTTGAGGTCCCGATGGTCCCTCCTTGGAAACCCAAATTTTTTTTCTGAGGAATGTGGTCATGTTTGATACTATTATACAATTCTACTGGGCTTGATGAGAGAAATCTACTGGTGTGTAGTATATTGAAATCTACTCCACCGGTCGAAAGTTATGAGGACCCAAATAACCCTCAGGGCGTTACATTATAACGCTAGGAAAAGGAACAGGTTCGAGCGGGGGGTTCCGGAGGCGGTAGCCCCCGACTTAGGCTTAGGCTTAGTGTATGGATCATATAAGGACCTTAGCTTAGGCTAAGACTAAGGCTTAGGCTTGGTATATCGAGAACGGCATGGCCTGCACTTTATTTTGGCCCTCTGGGTTACTTGGGCTCTCACACCTTTCTGACGGTGGCGTATATTTCAATATACTACACAACAATAGATTTCTCTCATCAAGCCGAGTCGAGTGGTACCAAAGATGACCATAGTCCGAAGAAAAAAATTTTTGGGTTCCCAAGAGGGACCATTGGGACCTCAAAAAATGGAAAAAAAATTTTACAGACGTATGGACAAAATGAGTATTTTCTGAACCGCCTCATCGAGATGAATCGAATGGTAGCAAAATCAGCTCTGAATCTTCAAAATTGATCAAATTGGGGCTGCGGGGATAATGGAAAAGAAGCAAAAATTGTTGGTCAATCGCAAAAATCAGCGGAAAATTCGCAAAAATTAAGAAAAATGTTTGAGTCCCACAAAAATTCACAAATTTACTGCATCCCTGACGACCTCCCCTCCTGCGCCGACCATTTGCACCAAATCTATGATATATAAGTATATACGTTTATATATTCTAGTTTTGCAGCTACGATATTTCATTTTTTAATCGAATGCAGCTTTCAGGCAAAATAGTTATTAGCGATAGATGAAACTTTGCAAGCTATTTTTAAAATAATGATCTATTTTCGCTTCGAAATTTTGGTCTGAGCGGCCTCACAGATTTTCACGATTCTAGCCAATTGTAATTTTCTTTATTTATGCTAACCCTACAGTCATTTAATTCAACAAACGCACGCGGAATACAAAGCGGATATTCGATTTTAATCGACTTAACAATTCGTCGAAATCCGAGCAATTATGGCCTTGTTCAACAGAACGTTAACTTCATTACCTAGATGTTGCATTGACAGATTTGGTATAGCAACGTTATATTAGTTTCATATTGGCTAAGGTATTGCCTCCTCGTAAAGAAGGTGCGAGCATTTATTGGTAGCATCCGCAAGGCTACTATTAACATAGTCGCTAATGTGGTTTTTGAACTTTTTTGTGTCCCAGGTTTTTGCGAAAAGCACATAGTAGCCTCATTCAACAAGGTATAAAATATCAAGATCAACTGAACGATTAATAAGGTAATACAAGAAGTGACGGGGAGATATGTGTAAGATGAGTAACTCGAACCATCCTCGGAAACACTGACCTCGCCTTGTGAATGATCAGATTTCAATTTTGCTTAAGCATCATGATAGTTACTAACACAGAAGTACTTAATCAATTGATGTAATTTATAAGAATATAATGTATCATAGTTGTCGATAAGGGAATATGGAATAACCCCCTAAGTGTTGAACACCCCTACACACCAAGGCTCCGATAGCTGTCGTTGAGGACTGAGAATACCATTTGAGGCTGCATACATTGAGAAATGATTTATCAATAAAACTTACACTGTCAGGAATTTCAAACTTAATAAGTAAAATTTAACGTGAACGTGATCCAAAATAAGCATTATAACGTCCCCAATAATTGTAAACCAGGTTGAACCGGTATGAAGCCATATAGTATTGATATGCGCCACGTAAACAATTACATATACGCGTTGCAAAGTTGAACCCAGTTGCATCATGTCTGGTTGTAATAGCGTTTAGCAACGAAACTTATGTACGTTAGTCACCTCAAATTCAGGTTATATTGGGAATTACATACTCACATGGCAAGTTTTGTACTGATAGATTACCACAGACAAGTACAAAAAAATAACTTTTGGAGCGATATTTGCTGTAAAGAAATTTTTAGCCCAGCCGGCCAGAAAAAATCGAGCTTGATAACAGTAAAATTACGATAATTACATACTAATATATCACATTTTTCGCGCTTTTCTTTAGAATATACAAAAATTCGTATACCCAGAGACATCTAACCATAATATGTACCATTTCGAAAAATTCTGATCGCATTCGCATATCAGTTCTAACTTACAAAACGAGGATAAACGTAGCGAGTATGGCTACTGTGTAAATATTTTGACGTTCCTAGTTCAGCTTTGTGAGCTCCTTTATAGTTCCGCGATGACAACAATCCACCGCTAATACTTTAATGGCTATTTTAACGACATATCAAAGCCGTAGAACCCTTTATTTATGCCTCCAATGGCAAAAAGACTAAGAACTTTAAAATTTATGATTCATAATTATAAGAAAAATTATAATTTGAAGAGCAATTTTCACGTTGCATGTCCTAACGCTAGCCTTATTTGATGTATACCCCGCAAATGCAATTTCATTACTTGTCTTAATCAGCAACTCTGAAAGTCTATAGACGCATTGTAATGACCTACATACATCTATATTATAAACGTGGCAAAATATAAACATTTTTGGTGCCAAAATTTATCAAATTTTGTTCCGATACAATCTCAAAATATTAAAACAAGCCCAATGTGAGGCTAAAACAATGAAATTAACGTGTTTAAATGTTTTTACATTGAATACAACCATATTAAAAATTTAACTCTCTGTGAGGTATTTTTAATAAACTTTGGTTCATATGTCAAAAACAGGTATCCATTTTTCGAACCGATGCCTCTGGCAACAGTTATAAAAAAATAAAATGTTGAGTCACCCCATATGGCCAAAATTAAAAGTCTCCTGTTCGAATTCGTGTTGTTTTTGTGAAAATTTTGGTAGGACACCATGGGAGCAGTGGAAATGCACAGGTGTGCGCAAAACAAAATTTCATTGCTCTTCCAATAAAAAATCTCGATGTGTTAAAATTTATCTATCTAGTGATTGTGCCAGGAGCAGATGGATAAGAAAAGAATTTTATCAATTAGACGGTATTTGAGAATTTAGACGCTTCATTCACAGGAATTGTGCAATAATCTTTTACAGTTATGTATCGCTCCTAATTTAAATCAGCGAAACATGAGCAAATAATTAAGCTTGATACCTTTAATCGAAATATCACAATCATGATTTTTAACTTGCAAGTTGTATCACGTATATGCATGCTCATAGGGGATGGGGGATTATCATTCCTTAGACTCAGACCCCTTCGGAGCGCCGTTAACTCCCCTTCCCCCTCAGACGTAGCATGATTCCCACTTTGTACTGAAACTTTACACACCCCACTCCCTGACCCCGCGCTCGAAAAATTAATTTTATCAATAATGGAGAGAAAATAGGTAAAAATTAGATGAAATAATCACAAATCGGGGTTAAATGGTTAAATGGGCTAAAATTGAGGAAAAATAGGCAAAAATTGGAGAATAATCGACAAAAATTAAAAAATTAAGTTCAAAAAACTTCGACAATTTCCGAAAATTTATCCCGCTGACAAGCCCCCTCCCCGAACCACCGCCTATACCCACTTAGGATCTCGGATTTGGAGCATGTATGTTTTATTGGTTACATTATTTCATGTATCATCTGTCACAACTTTAATCAAAGTTAATGCGTATTAGCATTAAAGTGACGTTTACTCTTGCCTGCAACATAAAAGAGCATATGGACATATATATAAAAGTTTAGTATTTAAAAGAAACAGCGAACAAACCAATATATAGCCGAATCTGCGTTACATAGACATTACCTGACAGAAACCCAAAAGTGGAAACGTAGCATTTTCACATTGACTTGCGTATTTCTATGAGCTTATAAATCTATCCTTCCGCACAGCCAATTAATCTGGTAACGGCCTTTCTCAACAGATTTAGTTTTATAAGCTGGTCAGAAAAATAGTTTGTGAAGTGTCTTAATAAATTGGCCCAATCTTGATATCAATGTCACAACACGACGGAAGCAACAAAACCTTCCATGTCCTCTGAGAGAAGTACAAAATAGTGCTCACACTAATGCAGAGCTGCGAAACAATATTTTACAAATATGATGCTGAGGCATGATGCTAATTAATAAAGACCGACGTTCAATAAGAGTGACTGCAAGTCAGAAAACTTCGCAGAATTAATCTGTCTTTGCATAACTGTGCTAAGTGCGCAATGGGACACACGTTTAGAACAACTTAATAGTACTGTAAAAAGTTCATGTATTGTCCGCTCTATAATCTCAACGCTAAAAACTATATTTGATTATATTTGGTATTCTTTTGAAGGAACCTCTTTTGAGCATTTTCTTATGTATACATCTGCGCACAGCATTAAAGGCAACTGAAAATAATGGCAATTGAAATGGAACTACACTGCTATCTCAGTAAGATCAAAGTTCCCACTCAGAGGGTGGCGATTTTTAACATGTCGTAGTTCCCTATATGGGCTAATAAACACTATTAACCAAATATTTCATCGCCTACGACTTTGCCAGTCAAGCTAAAAACGATTCACTGTAACTAATTGGTTTATTTTTGGAATGACCGTAGATTTACGCATTGTTCGCGAATTTTGATTTGTTCAGTCAAATTCAGGTCATTTCTATCGAAACCTTTTGCTGAATATCATCGGGGAAATGACTAACTTCGTCAGGAACAAAATAAAATCTACCTTATTTTCACGTACGATCACGATACGTTCAATTTTCGGTAATTCATTACTAGCCGAACTGGTATTTATGAAAAGGCAGTTTCGCAGCAAGGGGGAGCCTCCCACTTTTCTGCAAAAATCGTCCAAAATAGAATTTTTCCCTTATGGTGGCCGCAATTTAAACCCTATTTTGAGTTGCTCCCTCCCACTTTCGAATAGCCTGTTAAAAGTTTTAATTAAATTTATATATTTAAATATTAAGTTTTAAAATTTTATGCATCATCTAAGCGGAATGAATATATTCACGTTCTAAATAATCAGGAGATAGAAATAATAAAGTAACATACGGAAATCACTCGGGGTTTTCAGCATCGACAATTTCATTATATGTATCAAAAATATTTCGCATAGCTTAAAATAATAAAAAATATCTGATATTTCACAAATATGCATGGTTGTAACTTGGATTCCTATAATTAGGCAACTTTAATATTGACAAAATCTCAGGAAAAAGTAATGGCCAGCGTTTGCTGAGTTCAACTATGTACATTGAACCAACAAAAGATTTGAAAATTCGCATCGCGTACATCCATACTGCTACATCATACGTCTTATTCCAAGAATTATTGATCTATATATATTTGGTGTCACATCACACAATTTTCTTAGCTTTTGCTCGGATGGATACTCAACGATGTGCGCAAACGGCACCGGTTAACGGAGTTCACATGCGGTTCACTGCTAACTGAGATAATGCATTGCTTCGTATCATATAATGATTCCGGGACAGAAATACATGCGTCAATTATTATTCTCTAACATTTTAGAATATCAACTTTTATTTAAATGAAGAATTCTTTTGGAAAAGACACAAAGCGTTACATAAATTTTAGCCAAATATTTTTATATGTAATGAAATTGTCGCTGCTGAAAGCAGCGAGTAATTTGTATTCACGCCTACCGTTGGGCCTTTACTGCACTAAATTTGAGAATACGCAATTTTTATACCAGATCCACATCTTTATGGAAAAGAAGCATAACCTGTTACGCTATTTTGCTGCAAAGATATAGTCACCTAGTTGTGCCTTTCACTCTTCTGGATATGTTCAACCTGAAGTTTGCGACGGCGATGGTTTAAAAGAAGTTCTGCTTGTTTCTGCATATGTATTGTAATCTTGTGCCGAATAATATAATGACATTTTATTGTATGGCTAGGTACGAAGATTCAGTTTGTAGCGGTATATTATTTTTTGGGGGGGGCGGGAGTGGAGAAGGAGAGGGTCGGCGCTTCGCGCCGAGGTCGCGTGTCCAGCTTCTGGGCGTAACCTCTTACACCCTATAACCACGTATGGTTATGTCCTTAAACTAAGAACAGCCTTTAGGAAGTGGTGAGCAGCCCCGACATTGTGTTATGAGTGCACGAATAGCAGACTGCAAGCTATTTCGACGAAGATGTCATATAAAATTGTATTGTCAAGGCATATAGATAATGGCTTTATGTAAAGGTCAAATAAAGTCCTTAGGCTTGGTAAACTGAAAACGCTACAATCTCAACATGCATATAACTTATATGCTACTTGCATATAACTGCTTAACTCAGCCATTATATCTATATCCTAGATGTCGCTACCGCTGCTTTATTTTTACTAGTTGCATAAATTGCTAAATGTTGGTTTACACAAATATTACTGTATCTTATTTCCATTTTCGTTAATTTTATGTCTTGCTGAAAGATACGTCACTACAAAATGTACTGTTCAACAACAACGATAATTTGATTTTTATTATCAAGTAACATCAATGATTCGACTGATATTAATTTTATTATAATGTTTCAAACTTTTGAACCTTCGTTCAAAATACTATTTTTGTCACCACTTTCTGCATTTTTGAAACATGAGCAAATAATAAATCAGTGTAACTTGTTTCGGATAAAACATTCTATTTCATCCATCTAAACAGATCAAGCAACGAGCGTTGTATGCTGATATAGGCGGAAATTTTTTGTGATGCAAAACTATATGTAAGAAGTTGAAACGAGCAGCTTCCTCTTAAAATGTGCCTTTTTCTCAAATCTAAGGCATTTCAAAATTGTTTATTGGCTAATGTTAGCTTTCAGTAATATAGATTGCTTCTGAGTTTTGAGGGAAGGCAAAAATCGGATTCAGTTTAACCGCATGTTATAAAAGTTACGCTGAATGTGTCTCATGGCAAAAGGAATATAATACTGATAAGCACATGACATTATAGTAAGGAAACATAAAACATTATTAGAAGAATACGTACAAAACATGTTGTACTTTATCTTGGGATTTTGACCGTAAGGTAATCCAATTTTTGGGAGTGTATGCTCTATTCCGTAGGACATGCGCTTCTAATAGCTTGATATGTGAAGCTTATTACGTAGAATTTACGCAAAAGCGCATGCCGAGTTAGAAGCAAAATAATCGTGAATCTACTTTCTCGCCTTTCGTGGTATTTTCATTGAAAAACAATCACTCCTGAAAATTCGCAGCAAGTGAATTGTTGCTAAGAAGAGTTTTAATAAATTATTCTTAGATTGATAACTCATATAAATATATGAGCAGCAATGATGATCATATGAAAACAAAAGCCGGAGTGGCGTACTTTCAAAAATCTTAATAGCCTCATTCCTGAAACGCGCAATTACAAAAATGACGCAGGGCGAGAAATGTTAAATTACACAGCCGGTGTTTTCACAGGTACCATACATATATATATGGTATATATATTTCGTTTATATATATGGAAATTGCAAACCGACAGAGGAGCTGCACCAGCTAAGCTTACAATACAAGAACAAATTTTCTACCATTAGTCGATTGAAACAGTCAGATTAATAAGTAAACCACTTTTAGCTTGTAGCTAGTGCGCTTTAGAAGAATTTATGTACATTACATGCTCACAGCATGTTACCTGGTTTTAAGCCAATAAACAATTCACAAAGGAAAAGCGTTTTGGTACGATTCTAAATTTATAACAAGTCAATCGATTTTTTCAGCAAATAAGACGAGGTCACACAGCAGCTCAGTCGACAACCCGAAAAACTAACTAGTATTATACATTTATGTCAAATGTTAGCAACCATCAAGCACCAAGTGGATAATGAGTTTAGAGAAGACATGCTTTTAGAGCGTTCAGTTTTAGTGGCGCGGGTGTCACTGTAGCAAGCCACATACGTGATACAATACGTACATATGCATTGGCATTTGAAGCAAGCAAAGCAAATTGATGGCATAAAAGTTATATTTTTGCGTTTCTATTAGTAATATATAGTAGTAATAAAGCTCAATCTGTATCGATATATTTATCTATATAATAATATAATGCGCCTGAAGCTTCAACAGTAACCATACATTTATCTACGCGCGTGTTTGGATTTGTTGTCTATACGCCATCAATAATTCAACTACATTGCCGTTAGCTATACAATCGACCAAATAAGTAGACGAACACTCTTGTTGTAGCTTATGCCAACCGAGACTAGTGGAGCAGATTCTTTATAGAGTTTGGGGGATCAGAAAAAGTCGGGGGACTCGAATTGTTTGGGAGAATATTTAACCTACGATTTTTGACCTTTGGGTATCCATTCTGAGGTATTTTGGTCCCAGATTATGAGATGTTTTGGAGGGAAGTATCCCCTCATCCCCGCCCCAGGATCTGCGCCTATGACCGAGATGTACGCGAAAGCTCCGCTCGCTACGCGAAAACCTTCGCTCACGGAGGAGATGAGCCGTGAGAGGACCAGCTACAGCTATGCCTGATAACATGCTCTCCGTTTTGAATATTCCTATGACAATGCTTCTTTCAAGTTGATACTGCAGTGGAGCTGCATGTTGGCATATACAAGTGACAAGCCGGGTACATACCCTCTCCCGCTCTCGCTTTCTCTCTTTCTCTCTCGCTGTCTCTCTATTCTTCGCCTCTTGTCGAAGCGCAAATGCTCGTTAATGCAGACAGATACAGCAGTAGCAAGCAGCTTAGCTTTGCCACGATGCTGGCATGGTGGAACGATTTCAATAATATCGTGTTGCTATTATAGTAACGCGCCAGTGTTCCTAGGAATTATTATTAATTTGTCCCAAAACCATCGCGTACTGATACCCGCTTGTATACAACAACATAAGTCATCACGTTCTGTTGTTACAGTCGCTTTGCTTTTACAAATAGAATAACAACAACCAGCAGCGAATATGAAAATATGGTCATGGACAACGGTTTGTATACATACTGCACGTCTGTTCATGGTGATGTTTCATAATGTAAAATAGTGAATAAAAACCTCATAGCACACTGCTAATGATATCGTTACGTTGTAGAACAATAATTTTTGTGTTCGGTATTGGCTAATGGTTAAAACTGAGATGCTAAGTAAAACATAAATATATATTATTACACTCCCTCACGTCTCGGCCCCCTGCGAGGCCATAGTCTACCCCCTCTATGAGTCTTGCCCCCACTCCCCGAGGCTCTGGTCTGCCCTCCTTATGGTACCACTCTAGTTTCCTGAGGCTCGGCACCACTCCCATGCGCGCTGCAAAATGGGGAGACTTATCAAATATTGGGTTGATATTGGCAAAAATGAGAATGCGACGGGGAGGGGAAGATCGCTAACTTTTTTGTCAATTTCCTCACTCCCTCGACCCCGGCTATCTCCTGATACCTCGGAGCGTCAGCATGTATGCACTAATGGTACACAAATTTAGAAAGAGACTTTCTACATACGTTTGAACTTACATACGACTAGTGTTGGGCACCGGCTGGATTTTTCCGGCCGGCCGCAATAGTTGCTGGTGGGTCAAACGGCCGGTCGGTAAAACTTTTGGAAAAAACACCGGTTGGCAACTTCTCCGGCTGGTATCCAGGCCGGCAGACTTTTCCAAGATTAATTTTGCAAAATTTTTTACGTGATATTTTGTCAAAAGCTAAATATTTCTGTGCTGATTATGTACAAAATTGAAATCATCCACTACAGAGTTTACGTGTAAAACCACAGTGGTAAGCTGCATTCTTGTTATATACAGTGTACCAACAAATACTTAATATGTGAAGCAGCATGGAAAACAGCTTACATTTTAGAACGAAGCGTATAGCGACCATATCTATCTGGTGACTTCTAATGCTTAAGGAATAAGCGTAAGAGAAGATACAGCTGAAAACATTGGATTTCTGCCGTTATATTGACAGGTATTACCAAAACGAACAGCGTACATTGCGTTAACTTATTTTTCTGCTTAATGCTGGATTATATGTGCTTTGTTATCCGTTATGCTTTGTGGTGTTTAGAAACCAAGTACCAAGTCCTAGTCTAGGCAGTTCAGTAGTTTGCACGGGTTTTGATTGATAAGACATCATTAATCAATTTAAACATGGTAATATTAATCGATTAACATAAATAAACCATTAATAATAAATTAACATTTTAATCGATGTAGCTTCTTGCAATTTGGGACAACAAAACTGCGTTGAGAACGTTGGATTACCAATATTTTTAAAACGTTTCGCGAACATGTGTGAGACTACATTCCGAGCATGTCAGGAATGCTTACGTGTTCTTTGTTTAAAGGCGTGTTCACACTCTCAAACTTTTTAGTAAGTACATATGTTTGTTCTTTTGACAAGTCATTTGGCGTTATCAAAACTCAAATCACGATTTTGCCTTTATATTTTCGAAAATAGCAATAAGTAGGCGTCACTCTCGGGCAGAATTTTACGAATTACAGTCGCAATTTCCGTACGATGTACACTTACACCGGGGACAAAGATCACGTTTATATAGAACGCAATCTTTTGGTAGTACTTAACCAATGACTATGGTAGGAAGTGTGACCGGGGTATTATGACCGTAGGAATTACTGAACAACAAGAACGGACGTGCTTTGTTCGTGAACATTTTGTTATGCAATTCATTTTAACACAATTATACACGTGCTATAATTACTGATGGTGTTTATTGTGACAGCCGACTGGCTGATTTTATTGTCGGGTATGTCTTAACTGTGCACTGCACCTTGAGCGGTACTGGCAATACTGCATCAGGGGCCCCATATAACAGCATTTTAACATATATATGTATCAAAGACAAATGTCTCATGGTTTAAATTTTGTCTCAAATGTTATCACCTAATATGCATTCACAACGGCGGCAAACCAGCAATGCGAGACTATGGGTAAACTGCACGGCCTCATCCAACGCTGCGAAATTTTGTTTATGATTTCGTTTAATCTTTTGACATTTTGAGTTTGGATATGCTGCTACCTATCGCATATATATGACATAATATACTTTTTACTTTTCATTTCGATATTTTAGCTTTTGGCTTTTACAATAAATGCTCGTACGGTCGGGTTTAGGGTGAACTATCCCACGCGTGTGACCCGGCACCTTTCCGCGAAATGCCACCCTCTAACTGGAAGGTAGCTTGGAAATTCTCTCCTACGGGGCCTTAAAATTTAGCGAAAATAAGGTGCTAAAATAATAAGGAAAACAGGTACAAATTTGCAAAAATTCGGAAAGCATCGACCTAGCCTTGTTTTGTTAACAAACTCCTGTCGGGTGAAAATGAAAAATTCTTATTGAAATTGTGTACTACTTACGTGTCATAGGGAAATTTGCTGATCTATTCTTTTCTTTTGTTTAGCTGTGTTGGAACTTGATCATTGTGTATATATAACGGATCATCTGATAAAACAGATGAAGCGAAAAAAGAGGACAATTTTAAAAAAAATTTTTAAACCGTAATTCCGGTTCCGGTATGGGTATTGCCTTTTGCCGGAACCGCAACCGGAACACGATTTTCGCTGGCACCGGAACTGGAATTCCGGTTGCTCCCTGACACACTCTCACACATATATAATTCATAATACATGAAATTCAACGCTTACAGTTAAACAGGATTTACAACAATGCACCGATTGAACACATTAGTAATTACGCGAATGTTCTGGTCCACTGATTGCACGAAACGAGGCTCTAAGCTCAAGGAGCAACCCTTCAATTAAACTTTTAAAACCCTGATTCAATTAACTCAACTGAACTCGGTTCTAAAACCTCCTTAACCCGTTAGATTTTAATATGATTGCTGCCAACCAGGTTATGGATTCTTAAAAATTGAAAATTCAGTCTGTAGCTTAGGTTTCAATTTTCATATCAAAGCGCCCTTTTTATGAAATTCTCCGTATTTTTAATATATTTCATATTGCATATTATATTATATTATTTATTATATTTATTTTTATTTATTATTTATTATATTTATTATATTACATATTATATTATATTACATATTATAGTGCATATTTCTTACCGAACTAAAGGTCGACCACTCAACTTGCGCTGACTACAGGCAAAACGAAAGTTTCCAGAATCGCCATTGTCGAAGTGCAGTATGTGGCCGACTCAGTAGTTTGCGCCTACAAGAATCGAGATTTACAGCATATCGTCTAAGTATTTGCTCATGCATAATCAACAATTTGGTTTCTCTGTTGACCGCACTAAAATGAAACTGATCGCACAAGCTACACCTATAACGTCCTAGAATGAATGACCCGGTGATCAAGATCGGCGGTCACACGCTTTAAGTTACCGATCGTTTTCTATACTTGAGCAGCTTTCTGTCAAAAGATGTCAACTTGGTCACAGAAATTCAACATCGTTTCCAAACAGCCAACGCATCACTCGCTAAACTATAGAAACGTGTGTTGGGTAACCAGGACCTGAATAACGACACCAAGATTGACGTCTACGACGCTACAGTCATTCCGACATTGAGTTATTGAGCAGAAACTTGGACGGTATCCAGATAGCACGTCAAATAACTCGTGGCCTTCCACTAACGATGAATTTTTATATCAGGCGATATGGGATACCCGATATCAGGCGGTAGGGTCGCCGGACGAACAAAAGCGTTTTAGAACAAGCAAAATCAGCAGCACTGAAGAGATGATTATGAAACACCAACTACGGGGGTGCGGCCACATAGTGCGCATGGAGGATAAGCAATTTCGAAGGCAAATGTTTTATGAACAACGCGAAGGATTGAAACGATCCATCTATGGCCAAAAGATGCGCTACAAGTACAACCTTTGTGTAAATATCACCTCTTCTTTCTACATCGACTCAGACACCCTAGGAAGAAATTGCCACAAACCGCACTGAATGAAGAAAACTACGTACCAAGGTGCATTAGCTGTCGATAAATCCCGCCGAGAACATGCAGCGCACTAAACGAACTGCTCGACGAGGAGGGGACTCGCCGTCGACCTCCAGCAGCCTTCAGCGCCCACTAGCGCCTTTGTCGTCGCAGCCAGAATCGGTTTACTAGGACATATGCGGAAACACGGCGATGAAGGCTCGCCCTTTCATGACTCTTCGCCACGATGTCTATTTCAAAAACAACATAATATTTATATATTTCATCAGCTTTCTAGGAAAAGTTATAAATTATAAGTTAAAAGATAAATATTATAAACTCATTTTCAATGACAAATGTTCGATAGCAAGCCGTGGAATTCTTATAACATCCATTATATAACTGCATTAATCTATACTGAGACTAGCCATGGTTGAGCAGTGAAAACGTTGCTTCAGTTCATGATTTTAAAGCAGGACAGATATTGTGTGCACTCTTAAACTTTAGTCGCGCAAAACTATCTTTTAAAGATGCAAAATTAAAAAACTGTCAACCTTTAAGAAAGAGAATTCCATAAATAATTCCATCATCGAACTAGTTTATAAATATATTCACAATCACACTGTTACGACATCTTATATTAAAGTTTATCCATTGCCTGTATAGACATACTAGAAGTTCTGATTCGAAAGTATTTTCAAGCAATTTTCATATTCTTCCAGCAATTTGTCAAATAAACTGGTTGGCCATCTTTCGATCATACAAATTTTTATTACCCTGCTCGAAGTTTTCTTCTACTAAAGATCTCTTGTGGCTTCGTTCTATTTCCACGTAATTACAGCCATTAATTTGCAAATAGCTGGCACAATAATGAAGGTGAAGAAAAGAACAAGACATACAAGTTTTTTATGAGCACTGGGCAATATCCAAACTGTATTCGATATATACTGTCGTCAAAACTATCCAAATAAATACTAAGACGCTGCCCTGAAATCTGTTTCGAAGTATAATAATTGGATGATGTCAAGATTTTCCCTAGAATAATCAATTAACGTTTTGTCTCTCTCAGACTAAGGCTAAGGGTTAGCCCGACCCTTGGTGTACGCCTAAACCCAAGTGTAAGCCTGATCCTAAGACCAAGCTTAAGCTTAGCCTGGGTTCACAATTGAACTTTAAATTTTCCCCGTGTCAAGTTTCTCCCTCAGTTATAGGGCGGGGATGAAACTTAGAATGATCCGAATAATCAATAAATCTCAGGCATTATTCGATTTATAAGAGTGATTTATCACTAGATAACAACACTCACAGCTACTCTGTTTATACAAAATTACAGTGGTGTATAACACTATGTAAAAACTAATCACGAGTATCCAGAGTCGGGTGTCAGTGTGCAATATCTAGTTACCCAGTACCCTAATAGTGTATCGGGTACCCGGGTATAACTATATATGTTGACTGCTACTGAATATATTCTACACCGCATTACTGGAAAATGGTGTTCTCTTAACCTCAAAATGATAAGTAACCAACCACATACCGGGGTATTGAAGTTCTAGCAGTTTAATAAACAATCGTTTTCTGCCATCTTCAATGACAGCAAGAGTGGATATGCTTAAAATTGATAGTCATTTGTTCACTGTCATAAGAATTCATTGTTCTCAACTCATTTATAATACAATTGTAATCCGTTTTATCTTATATTCATTGTTTTGCAAAAGTATTACACCTTTATACTAAATTAAGGTAAAGAACCAAACAAGCTAATGGATAAGTTTCACATTAACATATATACTTTCAGAAGTAGACATGGATATGGTGCCTCAGAACTTTAAATGTACGTACCTCACTTTAATAAGTTTACCAGTTCAGCATTATCTAACTACGGGGCCGGGTTCCGTAAGCCATGATTAAGTTATATAGCAACGTCTGTCTGAACATAAAGTATTTAAAATCACTGAAGATATACGTAATAAGTTTTTTAGAACAAAATATATTTCGCATTGAACAGATATTAACATGATTGTCAGGGCCAATGTAACCTTTAGGCGCGGACGCGAAACGCATGCTATTCCATTCTCGCTATACTAAACCTAAGCCTTACTCTTAGCCTAAGCTAAGGTCCCTATATGAACCATCTACTAAGCATAAGCCTAAGGTGGGGGGGCTGCCCGCTCTAAGCTGTTCTCTTTTCTAACGTTATAACCTCCGGCTTCTAAAGGTGACATGTGCCATTTTTCAGAGAAAAGGCTACAGGTGTTTTGTGAACATTGAACAGTTAAAGCTTTCCACTTATCTTCGTATGCCGTAAACGTACAATGCATTCATGTGCATGCAAAATAAGGAGCCGATATCATAGCTAAAGAATTGTTGCCAAACTCTATATTAGACTTTTGTGTCCAAAGTAAAATAATGACTTATCCAGCGAACTATGGAACCTTTGCGAAATGAGCACTTAGAAATACCTAATGTTGATAAGTCAGGTGCAACCAATCGCTGTTTTAATACTTCCTCAAAAAGTACCGCCTTGGTACTAGTTTCTATGTGTCATTTAGTTACATACGTTTATATCCTTTCATGACATAAAGACATGTATATCATATTAAGTGCCACGAGTCTCCATATCCCAACTGCCGCTGAGACCCCATGAAAATATTAAATTAATTTTTATAACGTAAATTCCGTAAAGCTGTGGTGTCTCGAAAAGATGAGAATCAAAACAATAAATTGTTATGCCACGTGGAATAAACAAGTACTTGATGAGATCCAACGAATTTTAAAGTTAGGCTTGTAAACATGGGTTGTTTGGTCTCATCTTAGCAGCAAGGGAGAAAGAATAAAAGGTATTTTATACCTTTATATACAGGGTGTTTCAGAAGTAACTACCCACACTTTGTCAATCAATATCTTCTGGCGTAATATTTCGCAATGGTTGTTTTTCGCTGTTTTTAATATTTCAGGCTATTATAAATATTTACTGTTTATACCACGGATTCCCCACGACGATCTTTGCCTGAAAAAATCTGTGTTGTAAAACTTTACTATAAATACGGAAATTATGCCGAAGTCTCACGCCAGTGGAAAAATCATTTCGACTCAATACCTCCTACTCGCAAGACGATGGCTGATATTATTTCCCGGTTCAAAGACACTGGCAGTGTAACGGAACGGCTGAGGCCAGGCCGTCCAATGTCTGTCGCAAGTGGGGACCAGAAAGCTGCATTAAGCGATGCGGTATCCAGGAGCCCCCAGAAGTCAACTCGAAGGGCTTCCCTCCAGCTGGGTATTCCTCATACTTCCGTTTGGCGCCGTTACAAGGAGCTTAACTTGAAGCCCTTTCGGCCCCGTCTTATACAATTAGACAAAAAACTGGCGAGCTACCTCTGCCCAGTCAACCGATAGTTAGCATAAAACAGTGAGTAGTTACTTCTGAAACAGCCTGTATGAAAACAACTTTTGAATTTTTGCAGGAATGACTGACGTTACAACGAAAATTAGCAAATTTACAAGGTTTATAGCGTAGCATTTTGAAAATAAGGTTTTTGAATGACAACAAGTGAATATATGGAGCCAGGAATCGGAGTTTCAAAACCGCATCAGTTCACATCAATACAAAGATTTTGAGCCCTCGTCGACATCGTTTCGAACATCCGTTGTTGCGTTATGAGTGTCACCGTATTTATCACAGTTAAATATTGTAAGGCTTAAATACCAACACGGTGGCTTGGAACAATTAAATAATACAAGACTCACTAATTACGGTTGTTAAGAAATGTAAGTTACAAGATTACACAGTTAACCTTAAAAACCAATCCAGAACTTAAAGTATCCTAATAATCTATACAGCAAAGAAAATTTCACATATGAGTGCGTTCTATAGTCATAAATACTAATACAGGAATAAACATTCAATATTCTTGTCGTTCATAGGGCTCACGCACGGTACTTCATACCTCAGTAGACCATAGTTTAAAACGGCAACTACCAGGTCCAGTGTCGAAGCATTTAGATATATGCGTATGTTATACAAGACAAATAATGCACCTAATCACTGTACCCATCTTCCGCCATATACCATTATCTCATATCGAGTCCATCATGAGCATCAAAACGATTGTATTAATATTATACATGTCTATCGCAGAACGGCAGACTATTTTTAGATTTATTGAAACTAATATCTATATTGTGTGTCAGTACGACATCAATATAGACGCACTCACACAACCGAGAGAGGATGATATGTCCAAGTCTATGTCTGTCAAACATCGCATACGTCCTTCCCAGAATAATGGCTAAAACGTACGTATATAAGAGTCGGAGTGGTTTGTTAACATCTGGAGGGACTTAAGCTCGCATAATTTCTGATATAAAAATCTGTTAGAAAAAGACTGGTGGTTATTTCTGTGAGGCGACTACATGATAGACGTGGTAAATCGTTCTTTAAGATGTGTATTAAACTACAGCTGCTGTGCAAAGCACAAGCCCTACAATATAACTCTAAATGTATCAAGCTTAATCGGAAGAAGCTGGTCGGTTGTATTTTCAGATGAGATTTACTTCGTAACATTCGGCCGCTTTGTTTCCGAGCAGTAGGAGGATAGCGATAGTGTAATGGGTTTCAAGTAATTAACATTCCCCCAAGCGAGTTATATATATGCTAGTCCAGCAATATTCATGCTCTAACACACATGTACGAATGAACTAGCAAATGTGTAGCACCCAAATAATTTCCACAATCTACAATGTGGCTTCGCTTTAGGGTTTACAAAGCAAAACAGACATCAAAAAATACTAAAGTCTCTCAAACATCGTTCAAAATGCAACTGCGTTAAAAAAACTTCAGCTATAATACATTTGGTTCATATTACATATCGAACACGCTTCGACTGATTCTCCGGATTTAAACAGTTGTCAAAAAGAAATCAATTGATCAGGTGCTGTGTCGTGAACTAAGCTACTAGATGATACTTTGCGGGTTTAAAACGGGGCTCTGGGAACAGAAGGGGTAAAAAATGAAGCTAAAGCACGGACCCTTTGTTCTGCCACACCCTCCCCATAAATTAACGCAGATTTGCTCATTCTACCCGGATCTTCCTCAAACTTTAAAAAATTCCGCTTAAAATTTCCGCGCGCCTTCGGTACGCGGGTGGTACGATAGTAAATGTAGCTTAGTAATAGGTAAGAACCTTTGAAGGTAGTCACATTTACCCGTACGGGCAGCCAATTTTTCAAAAATATTCGATCCCCTGGAACCGGGGGTCTGAATTAGTGGTCCAAGAACATGGGTGGGGTATAAGTTAGTGGTTCTTGAACCAAGGGAGGATAGGTGTGGTATTTCATGAACACGGTGGGGTAGCCATGTTTATGACACACTTAAGGGTTAATCGCAAAACCGACCACGACATACCGAGCGCGATAACATCGGAAAGCTGAAGAGTGTCACTCTTCAGTAAAGTCGATCATCATCGACTCTTGGTATTACTGAAGGCAACAGTGACACTACAACTTACTCACCTAAAAACAAATTTAATCCTTCGATGAACCTGTTTAAAGAAAACGAACGCGTAAAATTCATATAAAAATATTTCTAAGATTATAATTTTGTTGATTTAGGTATATAGTAAATTACTTGGAGATTGTTAATCCATACAGCTGCGTTCGTTTTTTTATAATTTTTTTTAAATTTCATCTATCAAACTGCGAGTTTCACGGTAATTAGAAGCTTATTCGACATAGGAGCCTTTGTATTTTTTCAACAGTTTAGAACTTATTACAGAAAATTTTTGGAAATAAAATTTTGTTAGAAAGAAGAGAAATGCAAAACTAAAGATAAAACAAAATTGGACCACAGCTAATGAAATATATACGTTAACAAAACATGAATCTACACGTGTCTGTTTCTACGCTTGGATGTGGCAAAGTGGACAGTGAAATGATGGTGCTCCACACAAAAATGCGTTGCTGATATATTTTTATCTTACAGCATTTCTTTGTTCCGTGACAGCAATGTATTTGCTGCATCAGCTAGATATAAATAATAATCCATTTATATGCACCTTTTTCGCAAAACGCTTTTTAAATGACAAATACGATAGGAAACAATATCAATAAATGAAAGCAAGTCAATGGCACAGCAAGAAAACAAAAATTATGATGGGAATAGATAAGTTTTAAGTTTAGATTTTAATTCAAAGGCAGACAGATTCGAATTGCGAAGATCCAACGTTAGGTCGTTCCATAACGATGGTCATAAATATAAGCTAGGGTTTACAAAAAACTCAGTTACGACATTTATTGAGTGATATTTAAAATTAAGAAATATGAATGATATAAATATTGAGTGATACTCAAACAAAACACGGAAATTGTAAGAAATTGCCTTATGTGAACAATAATGCTACTGAAATTTATCGAAATACTTTTACACACAGGAAACTGCTAAAAATGCACAAAGAGAAAATAGAATGGTATAACTGAATATATTTATGAACTGACGTCGTTTAAAATACATTAATTTAGAGAGACTGCTCCACCAATGTGCTTAGGCCGTCCAGCTTTTCGTTTCACGTTCATTAATGGATGAAAACAATATCCACAGAATTTGTTCATAATACCAACGATATGTTTGCATGAAGGGCGCTGTAGGCCTTGAGGACGTGAACATGTAAAAAGCCCAGATGCATTTTTGTACACGACGAAATCGGACGAAATAAAGTTTCTAAAATCTTCAAAATCTACATAGTTTCTGTTCAACGCAAAATAACAGGCACCATCGGTTAAAAAATATGGGACAAATGCTGCACTGAATAACGTATTGCTGATCAGGTATTACATGTATTGAACTTGGCGTAGTAGTATTAAGCCATATCGCCGTGTTATTGGCTGATATGTTACTA
Organism: Trileptium ribeirensis; assembly: GCA_030248225.1. NCBI lineage: Eukaryota > Metazoa > Nematoda > Enoplea > Enoplida > Thoracostomopsidae > Trileptium > Trileptium ribeirensis. Next base: position 31,850 of record JASANE010024735.1, on the reverse strand, counting down.
AGATGAAGAGTGCATTAGGGAAGAGTATGACACTTCCCTGCACTCATATGTTAGCCCGTGTTTGATGACACGGGTGTTTTCGCCCTGACCCCCCAGTTTCTTGGGGGTGATAGCTCGGCCCCCCACGAGTTTTTGAAAGGGGTCGGTCGGATTCCAATTTCGGTGGGGGGGGTCGGTTCATAAGCAGCTGCCTATAAACGGACCCCCAGAAATTTGGGGGTGGTCCGGCCTGACCCCCCACCCCAGTTTAAGGAGGTCCAGATTGGGGGTCAGGCCGAAAGCGCCCGCGTCTTCAAACACGGCCTAACATATGAGTGCAAAGAAGTGTCATACTCTTCTATAATGCACTTTTGCTAAAACGGATAGGTTCCTTAGCAAAGTTTCCAATTTGGTAGCCATCTAAATCACTGATTGTTATTGTAACTTGTAAAATGTACATACATCTGAGCCTAGATAAGCCTATTTTTGCATAAACAGTTCCATGCCTATTTGAAATGGATCACTGCTGTGATGCAACTGTAGCGTATTGATGTCAGCCCAAATATCCTTCGGAAATCCTTTTCCTTAATGCTTAATGATTGCAGATATGAAATGGGACCAACACATTAGCTGTGCTGCATTTGGATAATGCTGCTGAACCACTGCCGTTATACTCGGAGTATTATCTTCCATTATATAATTAGGTTAAAATTCAGCACAACAGGCACGTTATAGATTATTAAATAGTTCAACATATGCTTGTGCTTTTTCGTCGTCAGAAACATTAGCCCAAAGGATGAAATCTCATTTTTTTGTCGGAAGTACCACAAACTAAGATAGGGCTTTCCTTGTTGAGAATTTTATAGTGCAGTCAACTTGAAGAAGTGTGTTTTCCATGACTTTAAGCAAGCTGGATGTCCTCATGAAAATGAAGAGTTCGCTTGTGCTGTTGACTCGAAACCGTGGAACAATGAACATTGCGTTAGGGTCATCACGAATATTAAATTTATCACTTTGAACACCAGCGTTCGACATTATTTGCAACAAAATTAGGAAGCAACCCGGAATTAACAAGAGGGAAATAAGCTACACGGTTCTGAAGTTGTTTGCTAGGCGGGACTTCAAACCGTTCGCCAGCTATTTTGCGCCGTATAAATGTCAGAATGCACCCAGAAGCGTTATAAAGCTGGATTCTACTACGAACTGGTGACGTAACTTCTTGAGCTTCGACGCCGTTCTCTTTGTGAATGTTAGTCACTTTAGTGTAAATGATTTAGTGTCAATTTTATTAGTTGCTCATGGGTTGACAAGTTGCACCCTGGGTTCTTTCGGTATGCTTTGCAGCCGTAATATTGCTTAAGTTTATACAATGAAGACTTCATAACACCAATGTCTTTTAAAACATCTGCCAACACCACAAACTAATACTATCAACGTGAGCGAGTAAATAATATTTCTCGTTTAGCAAAATATTAACCTTTTATTCAAGAAATTCTGCGATGCCTCATTTTCCGATATCCAAATAACCCCATGTCTTCATCCTTCAAAATAATTTCTCTTTGTGCAATTTCAATAGTAATCTCGCCAATCTATCTAACTGATCGTTATCAGATTTCCACAATTAATTTTCATTCAATTTAAGTACATGCGCGGAGCTGAAAATTTTTTGAGCAAAATAAGTAAAATTTTTGGGCATTCAGTTTTTGTCCATTTATTCATATCCAGACTCTTGCTGAACCTGCATAAGCAAGATAATATGCGAAAACCAGCATCCAAACATTCTTGAAAGCAACTATTTAAATAAATTAACACATTTCTTTAATTATGCAACCATGTTTACTTTACGAGATGTGTAATTTATTAACATATTTTATAAATTTATATTAAGAATTTACAACACATGGAACTATCTTACTGTCTGTCCGAAGCGCTTCTTTATTTTATTTTTTTTTTGCGTTCTCCAAAATGCTTTGTAAATTCGGAGCTGAAATTGAGAGGAACTTGAAGTAAAAAACCAATGATAAACCTCTCTTTTGACTATTGTATTACATATGTACTTGATGAGTTTATTGTATGCTTATGCTTCCTGAAAGGAAATATTTATACCACTTGCATACCAGGATGTCCGCTCAGAAGATGTAGTTGAACAATTAAGAAGTAAGAACAGTTTAGTAGGAAGTAAAACCGTCCTCAAGCGACCGTGTATGCTATGAGAATATGCTCGGATTGTTCTTTCTACATTTACAAGAGTGTATATAAACTAACAAAGACGCTTTTAAACATTACAAAAGAATAACTGAGGTAAACCGCCAACATCGAGCATATGACCGCTGTCAATAACACATTTCAATCAAATGACAATGTAATCCTTAAAAATTGTTTCCCTTCGATTTTGAGACCAAGAAAGGGTCAATAAAATCTGCCATTTGTAACATCAAACTTCAGCTTTATACAACAGCATTTTATTAACAAACAGCATACCCATATTCGGAGGAACAACGTAACTATGTTTCCACCAAGCGTTAAAGCCAACTTTGCGAGTTCGAAACTTAGCGAATAGCTTACCGTCTTCTGGTGTACCCATAACTAAATGTAGGCATAAAACGAATACATAAGCAAATTTGAAAAATACAAGTTAATAGCAATAAATTCAACCCAAAAGGAAGTAAACGCACTTACTTTCGGTAAAACTTTGAGCTATATTTTAAAAGCATAATAGCATTTCAAATGATTACTACAACAGCTTTATCTAAACTGTAAAAACTGGCTTAGACCAATCATGTTTAAAAGGATTATGAATTTTCTAGTATTAGATGAATCTACCAAAATTTGCTGAGCAAACAAAACTGGACATTTTATTCCACACACCGTTCCTCTCACCACAGACCTATGTTTATAGCAGTTTGGATGAAACTTTGGCTTTATCAGTTTTTTCGTGACCACGCGTATTTGCGTCGTCAGAGATTTCCAAAAAGCTATGACAAGTATCATTTTTTATTAACATCAAGTATCTTTATCACATTTGCATACCAGAATTACGTAGCTTTTTAAACCGTCTCTTGGTTCTAAATAGTGTTGGCACCGGTCGGATTTTTCGTTGCCCAGTAAAAAATTTTATGTGAAATATTTTAAAATTTTTAATTTTCCGTGCATTTATTCACTACATAGTGACGTGTAAAACCACAATATTGTTTACTGCGTAGTTATTGTTGCAGTGTAACACCAATTACTTAATCTATGCCAAGCAACATCGAAAAACAGCTTAAATTTTAGAACGGTCTGTATAGATACAATAGCTACCTTGTGCTCTCTAATGCTTACGGAATAAGCATAAGTCAGATACTGCTCTATGCTACTTTATTTGCATTTCTTGTGTAAAAATGGCAAGACACGAGTGCTTTCCAGTAACTAACTATAATTTTCAAAAGAATAGGGGTATAATCTACTTCACACGTGCCGAAGCAAGGGTTCTGGGGAGACACCTGCTCCCTTCTTAAGCCACGGAACCCCTTTCCCACACCCTGTAGCCATGGCTTACACCTAAAGGTAACTTTAGGCCTCCTGGTATTCCGCAACCCCACCGCCCTTTAAATATTCGCGGAAATTTTTAGCAAAATTTGGTGAAAATTAGCAAAAATAGTACCCCCTGGACCACATCTCCCCTAGGGCCTATACCCCCTGAAACGACACCTCGGCAATCCCGGCTACCCCACCCCCCCTTCCCGAGAATTCGATGCGTCGGCCTGCATGTATGGTTTGTTTTACATAATAAAATACAGTTGTACATACGCACGCAAAGAAATATTATAGCCACATCAGCAAAGGACATGCTGTCCTGCTCGCGCTCGGTACATGGGCTGGTCACTGTCCTACCCGGTCGAAAGCTCGCGACCGCGGTGAAGCTAGGCTGGCAGGCTGGTGGTTTTTCGGTGGGTGCGCAAGACTAATTCTAACTCTAGGTAGTCGTAGTTTGTAGAATATATCGAATATAACAGTATGGTATAGATGTCGATAGGTGACCCCCTCACCCGGGGTCGTACCCTCAAGCCATATTTATAATCCGCCGTACTAATTATTGACGACTGTCTTGTTTGTTACTTGCATAACAATAACGTAATTTTTGGCGCACAACATGGTTTCATATCACAAAAAACATTAACGTCTACGTAGTTGCTTAAACACGTTACTAATTGGCTAAATGCCATCGACAGAACTAACTCTGTAGATATAGCTTTTGACTTTTCGAAATCCTTTGACACGGTTTCACATGTGAAGCTGATCAATAAGTTATATACAATAATAATTACTGGTTCTCTTTAAAATTAGATCACTGCGTTTTGAGAAACAAAACCTTTCGAGTCAAGTTAATTAACGTCTTTTCTGACTATCATAACTGGACGTCTGGTATTCCACAGAGCACTGTGTTGGGGCAACTCTTTTTTACTGCAACGACCTGTTTTTTGTGTTTCAACGAAATTCGCTGCACATTGTTTGCAGTTGACGTTAAATTGTATCTTGACTTGTTACATAATAAACACAATTTTGCTCGGATAGACTTCAATAAGCGCATTATTCTTTAGAAATTGTGGCTAATAGGTGGCAACTATCAATATCTGTTCCAAAATGTAACATTATCGTTTGGAATATAACAATCCAGATTTCGAATACTATTTACTAGGAAGCAAAATTCGTAGGTAGCAACATTTAGGAACCTAATGCGGCGTACACGTTATAATCTCCTCAACATTTGGAACATATGTACACTACACAGTGTCAAACACACTGTCGGCAGCAGGGTGTGTAAGACACCAACATGTTTTTTTATAAATTTTTGCAAGGGTAGCTAGCTAAGGCTATTGCCACTTCTCAACAATGTCGAGCACACCGTTTCTTCTTTGCAGTTTTATTGGCGGTGTGCGACATTATCTCGTCAACATTTTTATAGTCTAGATACAAATGTCGAGATTTTTAAAAAATACGTCTAAATTAGCTACAGATGGTGTCAGTTACAGTTAATTCCCGCTGAATTGGTAGCTAAGGGTGTGTAAGACATTGTAATCAAAAAATGTAGTAAGTAGGGTGTGTTGTACACCCTCGGAAATTGATTTACAGTATGGGTGTAACCCTGCCTGTCTATACGGTAGGATCACAATTGCAGGGGGACAAAAGTACCAAACAACTGGGACATTATAACGCGAACGTCACATAAAAGCTGTGACAAATTATTACCTCGAAGCTCAATGTTTGTTTACATGTAGGATATTTGCTAGAGCAGGCATCCTTAATGTACCATATACTGATAGGTAAGAATTTACTAAACTAGAACCACTAGAACTTGGCCGAATGAAGTGTGACCTCAATCTGGTCTTAATTTAATGGTCTCAATAGGAGAATAAATCGTCCCAATTTATTAGTGTTATCTCACAATGTATATACTTGCGTCACCACAGTAAGTTACTCAAACCCAAATTTCGTACAAATATACTAAGACAAAGCTTTACTGCAACAGTCACAGATGTTTGGAATCCACTGTCGGAATATGTATGCAGACATGTGGTGCTAAGTTTAAGAGAGCGTTGGATGAATTCAATCTACGGCACAATTTGAAATATAACCAAAACATATCATCATAAGAGGAAATTGCTCCATTTCTGATTTAAACTTGCCTAAACAGACAGAGGTAGTGTATATTTAGACTTTCAATAATTTTTATTTGTTCATAATTATGTAAATGTATTTCTGCTTTGTTTAGCAAATTTGCTGTTGTTGTTACGTTTCAGGATTAGTAAAACATATACGACATTGTTCATGACTCAGGGTCACAGTGTATAAAGCAATTAAAGTACATTTGAATTATCAACTACACCTAATGTTTCGTGGTTATGTTTCAGCTATCTGGAAACCAAAACCAAATATATGGAAGCGAAATACCAAGCGACTGCAGCTTCTATTCCTAGTCTAGCGTCACTGGTTATTTATTCTTGGTTAGATGGCATCCCCAAGAAACCCAGGCCGAAGTCAGATACCCCTTAAGAGCTATTACACATTCTCGAGTGATAGGCCGACAAAAGGCCACATTAGCGTATGTGAATGTATTCAAGCGTTTTTACGGATTATAAATTATTGACTTAACTAATTTCTGACACGCCATAGATGGATTAAGTTTTGCTCAATGTAACATGTTATTTTTAAAAATTTCCAACTTTGTATAATTACGAAATGGGTTTCATTTTCTGCCGTACGTGTACAATTTTTCACGTGACAAATTATGTCCATCTGTAGGTGCACATCTTAATTTAAATGACTATTGAATTTCCTAATGAGTGTTCATAAAGCTAAAATGTACGTAATATATTTTCCCTTACGACCAGCTGTCACTTTACGTAGAAAGTACTGCAATGCTGTCAATACCGGTATGAAAATTTAACATTTTCATGCCTGAATTTCTTTGGATATCTTGTGTTTTCTGAACTCACACCGGCGCCATTAATAGAACATGGGTTGTTTGATTGAAAACAGCCTACGCCAACCACCGAGCTATCTATAACATTCTGCTCGGTTGCTTAAGGAACCTCGGATAAAAGCTAATTACACCGTATGTTGAAACATCCATTACACAACAAACTCGATTAACACGCCACTTCTTAGTAGCACCAGTGGGCATAAAATGCTTATGGCAATAAACCTATTTCAGAAATAGGCATAACCTTTATACATTAGCACGTACAATATGACTACAATAGCTAGAAGAATATACGTAAACTCATCAACCTAAGAAATTAAGGTTCGGCTGATAATTCTTAATGAAATTGTAATGTTTTTCCTGAAAAAATACGTCACAAGAATGTGTAATTTTTACGTTATTGTATTTTTGCCAATTACATATTATTGTACCAATTCAAAAACATCATGAATAAACTAAGACTGGTTATAACGAAATTCATAATAACGAATTCTATTTAAACCATCCTGAACAATATTAAGCATGGAGCCAGAAAGGCTGCAAATCCTCCACTTACAACTGACTATAAATTTATATTTTATTTCAAATGCTTGCAGAAGTCGTAACTTTTACAACAAATCCATGTATTCGTCAGAAGCTTTAGCCCTGGCAAGGGGCTTGCCTTCTACTCTTTCTCGAAGCATATTCCAAATGTTCGTGTTACGAGCAATGACAGCGTGGCTGAATTTATTTGTATCGGATTTTGTTTTCTTCAATCTAAGGGAGTGACCTTGTGTAATATTAAAAACCGTGTAAAATTTCAATGGAAAAGTCGGCAGCACCGTGTACATATTTAAAAAGCTTGAAGAGATCAGACGGAAGTCGTGTCAACCAAGGTGGAGTCGTTGTTGAATTTTTAGGATTTTTAAGAGTTCAGTGCAGTTTTCAAACAAGAGTCCTGGTCTCCCGCATGCCCTGTGTGTAAAGTAACGTGGATACGTTCAACTACCACGATATCAGAAGCATATAGAGGTGACCAGACACATCTGGCATATTCAATCTTGGCTCGTACACATTTAATATATGCTCGCAACTGTACATGGATACCCGATACATAAAAATGTCTAAATATTAGGTTGCATATACGGTACGCTTTGACAATTATGCTGCTGCAGTGTAAGCTTAACTTGAAGTTCGAGTCTTCAGTAACTCCTAAGTCTTTAGCGTGATATATAGGTTGATTGTGGATACCATTTATGCCATACTCAGGATCTGTGTTAGATTTGCCCATGTCAACTATCTGACATTTAGATCCCGAAATGCTATGCTGTTATTTTAAGCCTTGTTTTCAACTGTTTCTACCGCAGTTTTCAAATCTGTTACAGAAGCACCGTTTTTGTTTCGAGTTAATTTAAAATACAGTTTAACATCGCCAGCATAATTTACATGTAACATTTTATTGAAATCATATGAAATTAAATTATTTATATACAGCAAAAACAGAGTGGATCCTAGTACGCTGCATTTGGGCACACCATAGTGTTCTGAAAATTCTTTCGATAAGTTATAATTAACCTTGACATGAAAAGTTGTTTGTTAAGAAATTTTTTGTAAGTCTTAGAAGATTTCCTGATATTCCAGTTCCAAAAGTTTTGCAATATAAAATTTAGAAGGGAAAAGGTATAAAAAAACTTTCGCGAAATCAATATAAATTGCATTATTGGCCTGAGCCGATAAATTTGGCCCAGTCCGAGACGCATTCCTATAGCTGGGTGCATGTCGAACGTTTTGAAAGAAAACCGTGTTGATTCTGAGAAATGTTATTATTTTTGTCGCATAAGTGATAATGTAAGAATTTATTATACGTCCCAGCAATGTGCAACAGTTTGATGGCGGCGAAATTTGCTGATCGACCTTGGATTGTACATAGCTAACCGATCGTCAACATATTGCCAGTACTCAGACTAAGGCGGAGAAGATAGTTTCGGGTGCGAACTATGTGGTAAATGAATACATTTCAAATGCTGTTCTGTAATCCCAGACGTGGCTTTAAGCATCGCAGTCATCAACCATATCTTAGTTATATGTGTAGAGGTTGCCAAGCAATGACGCAAATTTGTGTCAAATTGTATCATTCAATTCTACAATTAACAACCTTAGCGACACTGCCTGATAACAATGCTAATCCTGGATACGCCGATGCTGAGAACGCAATGCCCTCAGTGGTAGAACGTAGTTCTACGATAGTACAACGTAGGGCAACTATCGTAGCCAAAACGTCGTGCAAGCTGCACGCTTAGTGAAATCAAATTTTGATGATTGTGAGGAAACACAGCATCGTTGTTGTATGGTCAAAAGCTGCATGCAATAAATGATCGTGGCCTGACTGATGCAACAAATATTGTTCAGCAGCTTGATCCACCTGCCCCGATAGTTGGAATATATCGAATCGGTATGTATGGACCGTCTAAATCAGCAGCCGAGCGTGTGCGAAGGCTGCTAAAGGTCCGCCTGCCGTGTCCAAGTTTTTCGTATCTATTTCGAAAAAAGCGCCAAGACAAAGGGGTATACCTGATTTGAGGAGGATTATTTAAGCAGGTCTTTTAATGTTCGGTGGGGACCGAAAGCGATATAACGCTTTGCGGAACAAGGTCAGATAAAAGAAAAACAAACTGAACTCCTATAAAAACCATCGCGGCGGCTATGTGGTAGAAAATACAAAATTAGTTCAGTTTAAGGCATGGGGGTTGAAAAATGGCCATTCGGGTGGTGGTAACCACTAGGATGTTAATTATTTATTTGCTAACGACGCTGATGACATAACCGTTCATGTAACTTAATTCTTGAGTAAATTTGCAAAATTGTTATCAAAATCAACAAATTAAATGTAAATTTTCGAACGTTCGAAAAGTTAAGAAAATCAGTAATCCAGAAACAACCTTACAGCCTGAAATATTTCATGTTATTGCCGTAAGTGAAACTTCACTGAACTCTGAAACCGCATTATCAAACCGCATGTTTGATCAACTTCGGCAACTATGTAGACCAAATTTTGCCCCACTCTGCGCCGCGCTATTTTGCGAAACGCCCATTACCTGAAAGATAGAATAAATGATAGAGGTGATGGAGTGGTTTTCTTTGTCCTCAACTGTACTAAGCATTCAACAGTTAATATCGTTGCATCCAATTATAACTCAATATGATTAATCGCCATTGCTATTTTCGTACCTTCTAGACATACATTACTATGCTTTTATAGACCGCCAGATTTAAACATTGAGAATATGTGTTGTATAAAGTTTAGTGAAAGTTGTGCAAAATTCAGTGTTTTGGCAAATTGACTAGTTATAAACGAGTGTAAAATTCTCACGAATTCTCCCTTTTAATATGTAGCTGTTGCAATGAACAACGATTGTTGGAAACACTTGGGTCTCGTCGAAATTTTTAATGTCGAAAATTAACTGTGTATATTACGATAAATATGTTTGAGTTTAATTTTTTTGCGGTTTTCTTCGTGGTATTAGACTAGACAGAAGTTTCCCAGTAGTACTTATGTAACTGATTCACTTGATTTAATCTTATATGTGTTCCATGTGTTGTAGACCAGCTTTTATATTTCCGGTATGGATACTTACAGAAATCTAAAACTACATATTACATATTTCGAAATAAATTTGGATCCACTTGTTTATAAGTTCAACCATAATAATCTTTTCAGAACTATATCTATTGTTTCATCATGCTACTTATAAACATTGTATCCGGAAGTTTAACATTATATCAGTAAATAAAAAATCTGCGCTAATTAAATATCGTGCACGCAATTTGTATTTTACATTGAAATATAGAATAGAAGCCATTCGGACGTTAGAAAATTTGTTAAAATTAATTGTTCCAGTTATGAATTATATTCGGGGTTAAATGTGAGCGAATATTAAAAATCAACAACTACACATACGATTAAAATGGATGAACGATGGGATATTTTTCAGGTGATGTTTTTGTCATAGTACTCGATTGCAGCTGAAGCTTTGTAAGCAACGCCATGTTAACAGGATAGATTTACCATCGATAAATATAGCAAGCCAAGAATTTCGCCAGATGTATTAAAACAGTGGAAGGATAGATTTCAACTCTGCTTTTTTGGCGTTCACGTTGTAATATTTCCAGCGTTTGGAACCTATGTCCCACACACAGTGTCAGGTGCACCTGTAACAACAGGGTGTCCCAGATACACTCATGTTTTTATAAAATTTTTGATGGGTACTTAGCTAGGGTATTGTCATTTTCAGACAGTGTTAAAGACACCATGGCTTCGTTGTAATTTTATTGAGGCTGTTCGGCATACCGTCTTCTCAATGTGCAAATTTTATAGGTACAAATATCGAAATTTTCAAAAAAATAACAGCATAACTGAACTGAACAATACACCTCTTTAGCTACAAACAACGTACATTAGATGTAATTCGAAAAAAATAGTAGCTAAAGTGGTGTGCCCCACCGTAAACCAAAATGTAGTAGCTAAGGGTGTTCCGTACATCTTCACAAATGGTGAACGGCAATACTGTTACCTTTACTGTCTATCCAGCAAGGTCGCGCCGACTAGAGGTAAAAATTCCAAGCAATTTGGACATAATAACGTGGACACAACATTTAGTTTGTCCCATTTCTATTTACCACATTGTTTTTTTTTCATTATTGGTGAGCTATTTTTTGTGTTACTCTACTTCAAAATCATGACCAAACCTCTAATTGCATAAGACATTAAATTTGTTGCAAGTATGTCATTAATGCCCTCGAAAGCAAAGTGCTATTTATTAAAATTAAACAATTCTTTTAGTGCTGCTAAAACATAGCTGTTATTGCGTAGATAAAGGCTAATGTGCTAGTGTCTGAATCCAGCTGCTTGGGGTCGTAGTAAATCTGATTGATTTTCCGACTAACGAACATTGCTTTGAAATTATCAGGCAAAACTGTACACCTCAAAATGTGTATCTGACCGGAGTTCCCGGTGAGTTACTACTCGTTCTATGATTAAACTGTGATATATTTGAGTATAGGAATGACTTATTAAGGCAACTAATAAGCTCGTAGTCATTTATTTTAAACGATACAAAAGTGTCCAATCGCTGCAAAACTAAAACATTCGAAATGACAAATCCGAATGTTAATTTTTCAAAATTTGTATATCTCGGAGCTTATAGTCTTTGCTTGGCCGTTCTGTTTGTGCTTAATACGCGACGCTCCGACCCCCAGGGCTCACTATAATACACAATGTCTATACTTGATTAGTTTATTTAGGCCACCAAACACTTAGTCCTTCCAGGCACTGGGGTGCGCATGTCCGTGGTCTGGTGTACCAGTAAAGCGGTAGTGTTTCAAGGGTAGCGTTTCAAACGGAGGGGTAACTTAGTGGGTCGCACTAATCACTAATCGTTTCGGCTCGGATCAAGTGTTATTATGTTATTACGCTCTTGAATTCGATCAATACCCGTGCACGTTATACAGTTTATTTATACTAATACAACGTCGGAGCGCAATGGAGCAGGGTTCAAACTCTGAAACAACTCGTGAACGATCGCACTCAATCGCGAAAATCTGCACGGATTTTGTTTTCTAGCATGTAATTGACTTGTTCAGTTCCTGGTTTATACCAGGCTCCCAGCATGCTTTGTAAATAATGCTAAGGATATAACACCAGCCCTACTCCAGTACTCTCGTTGAACCATTACCGAGTTGCTACTACAAGTACATACATAAGAAAGTACGCGATACGACATAAGCGTCGAAATCGTAGTACCATTGAAGCATTCTTGGAACACCTGAGCTATAAAACCATTATGTTCACGCACATTGTGATGACACCGGGTTGTTAATACATCACTCTAGAAACTACGCAAGGCCTTCTAGGCGTTTCTAACTACTCTCGTTACGAACCACGGTTATGACTTTACACAACGAAACGTGCGCGAAAACTATGATCGGCATCAGAAAAGAAAAAGAAAATATCAACCGGCGACGTAGACAATTTGCAATAATGTCACCATCTACTAGCTAACTCATTTGTACATTTTCCAAAACTAACACAATAATTATTCCGAAAAAAACTATATTAACGCACTAATAACTACATATTATCAAAACTACGCACTCTACCTGCCAAACTATACAACACTTCACCATAATACTAAAATAACACGTCCTTATCACATGGTTAGAAAGTCCCTCTCTCGAACTTTCCATATATAAATTATTTATTAAAATATAATAATATTAATAATATTAGTAAGTTTAAAATAATTATTAAAATAGTTGGGGTTGGGGAAGGGTGGTAGTATGGGGGATGTAGGGGGAATTAAAGGGCTAAGTTTTAGTATGTTGAAGGAGTACGATGGGGGTATTTGTATGGGGAATTTGGTAAAAGTGGGTAAAGTTTCTAGGAAATGGTGCATGTTTGAAAAATGTAAAAATAGGAGGAAAAGTTGAAATTTTGGAAAATAGAAATTTAGAAAAAATAAAAAGGGGAGAAAGAGATGGAGTAGATATAATGTGAATTGGGATAAGGAGTAAATGATATTAAAATTTGGGATGGGTTGGTAAGGTTTTGGAGAAATAAGAGATATTTGAAAAATGGAAAAATGGGGAAAAAGTGAAAATTCAGAAAAATGAAATTTAATAGAAAAATAGAAAACGTAAGGGTGTAGGTTAAATATGGGGTTAGGTTAGTAGAGGGAAAAAGGATATAAAAAGATGGTAGTTATTGGTGGGGTATTGGGGAAATTAGGGGTATTAGAAGAAATGAGGAAAAAGGGGAAAAATTGTGATTTTGGGAAAAGAGAGATTTATGGCAAAGAGTAGGATGGGAAAGGGAAGTTTTATTTATTAGGGGTAGGATTTATTAGAAGGGGTGAGGGAAAGTGGATTTTGAATTTTTGGAGGGTATTGGTTAGGTATTGGGAGAGAGAAGGTAGTTTGAATTTTAGTTGAAAATGGGAAATTAGAGAAAAATGGATTTTGGGTAGGATTTTGTTTTGGGTAAAAGAAAAGGGTGGATGCGGTATATATTTTAGGAAAAAGGGTAGAAAGGAGGAAAAAGTGTGTTTTGGGTGATTTGGGGAGATTTAATTTAGGTTGGGGAAGAGTAGGGATATTTAAAGGAATTTTATAAATAAGTAATAATAAGTAATATTGTGATTAACTTTATTTAAGTTAGGAAAATAGTTAGCTATTTTTATATTATATATAATATACACATATATACGTTATATTACGAATATATACCACGCCCAGGACGACACAGAATACCAGGGCGGCATGGGGACGGCCTTTATTGAAAAGAAAGAGAAAAATGGTAGTGAGGGTTAAGGGTAGAGAGGAGGAAAAAGTGTGTTTTAGGTGATTTGGGGAGATTTTATTTAGGTTGGGGAAGAGTAGGGATATTTAAAGGAATTTTATAAATAAGTAATAATAAGTAATATTGTGATTGACTTTATTTAAGTTAGGAAAATAGTTAGCTATTTTTATATTATATATAATATACACATATATACGTTATATTACGAATATATACCACGCCCAGGACGACAGAGAATACCAGGGCGGCATGGGGGCGGCCTTTATTGAAAAGAAAGAAAAAATGGTAGTGATAAAGGCACCAGCGCCAACAGTATATACTAGATTAATTTTATATTGATTGTAAGTATAATGCGGTGTTCACGTTAAAATGTCTCCAACGGTTGGAACCTATGTACACCACACAGTGTCAGGTACACCGTTGACAATAGGGTGTCTTAAACACCCCCATGTTCTTAATATTTTTTCTAAGGTAGCTAACTACGCGTATTACAACTTCTCGACAGTGTCAGGCACACCGTGTCTTCTGGCGGTTTTATTGGCAGTGTTCGGAATTATTTGAGCAATGGGCTATATACAAATATCGAAATTTAGAATAAACTACACAGGACAGTTGACTAATAAACCACATTACCTACATACGGTGTCCGTTATAGTTAATTCGCGCCAAATTGGTAGCTAAAGGTGTGTATGACACTGTCAAGAAAAAATGTAGTAGCTAGGGGTGTGTGGTACACCCTCGGCAATTGACTTACAGTACGGGTGTCACCCTGACTGTCTATATAGGGTAGCGACTACAAGGGGACAAAAGTTCCACAACAGCGGAGATATTGCAAACGTGAACGCAGCATAAGATTCGAATTTTACGCCGTTAACAAAGCCACACATACGCAAGTCATAAAAGTATGCAGTGTCTACTACATTGTTTTTGCTTTGCACAATAGTGTCTTAAACGAGAATATTCATAACATTTACACATCTGCCATGGTGGTTTTTAGTGTAGCAACTATTTGCTAGGCTTTAGTTTTAATATTGGGCGTAAAGTAATTTACTGGCTTCATATTTAGTTTCCAGGCATCTATAGGTTTCTGCTTTGATGCATAGGAGTTTCTCTTGGTTACTATAAAATGCTAATCATTGGAAAGCAAAGCATAGAATTCCAAGCTAGAATTTACTAGTCTCTAAATCCAATTTTATGTTAATTTTATACAGCTTGTGATATATCTGTTTAGGATACATCAAATTTATATGTTGCTGAAATTATTTGAATCGTATTTCCGAAAAAATTTTTTTTAACCATTTTCCAATTTTGAGAAGTAACAGATTATTAATGCGAACCGTATTAAGATACATAAAAATTCTTTAGATTATTGAATAATTACAAACTTGCACAAAAATATAAACGTTGTCTGAAACAGATCCACGAATCTAAAGCAGATTTGAAATTTTATTACGCTTCCCTATAAAATTAAGCACTTGTAACCAAAACACGAGTTTCAAAAACAGTGTGTAAAAAATCACCTGTAAAGCTTCCAACAACAGTTTATAAGTTCGTAGAATCTTCAAAAATATAAAGACAAGTCTACCCGATTTTACAAAATCCCTTTACCCACATGAGTTGTAAGAATACTTTAGCTAGGAGGCACCAAGGTATTTTCGTCCTCGGCTCAATATATACGTTGATTTTACGATTATAATTTGAAGAAATTGTAACCTGACGGTCGCCGACAAGAACTGGGGAGGCACGGCACAAATTTGCGAGGCTCGGCACAACTTTTCCTCAAGTGGCAAGGCCCACGCTTTTGACACGTCTATTGGGCATGAACCAGGTACAATGTAAAACTGTCAACATTAGTTCCTCAGTTCCTGCTAATACACTTATAGCACTCATTCTGCCATAGCAAATATTTACTTGCGAAACATCTCTTAATGACGACAGATCTCGTAAAAATTTGTCAGAATTGGATTTGCAAAGTTCATCGAAAAATATATATACTGCTTAAAAGTATAAACAGTATTTAACTTATTCTATAGCTAGTTTAACACATATCATTATAAAGGTAATAATTACCCAGAGACACAAGCCATCAATGTAGCAAACTCAGTAACCTATTTTTCTTTCGTCGACGTAACTGTTCAGAAGTTTACCCTTGACGTCGGCGAACAAAATTACAGCATAATTTACGAGCGTAAAGTATACTTTAAGAAGGTGGAACAATTAGCTCATGGCTGACATCACGTATGGGGCAGTGGGGCGTGGCACTTAGGCCCACATAAGTCAGCTCTACTAATTGAGAAATATTACAGAATTTTTGTTGTTACAAATAATTTTAATTGAAGAAGGACCATAGCATTCGCCCACCCCGCCGACCACAAAAAAGTGTGCCCGTGCCTATAGTTGAAACTAAAGAATATGTTTTAACTGATAGCGATTCTTAACGTCATAAGAACACTGCTTTAAATATTTTCCTGCCTATGTTTAAAGTTTAAATATGATGGCTGATAAAATTTTGGGTTCGTCATGCCTACATTGATAATGGAAAGCACTGTTGATCTTTTTTACAGTGAATTTAATTCATATTATTATAGCTACGGCATTAACATAAACTAATTAAATAATTCAAATATCGCCTAAAATCAGTCAAACAAAACAAATTTTGGACGTGCCGACATTGCTGTATATATACCTGTAAACTTGCCTAGATGTAAACCGATTGCTCTGTGGTATCGGCAAGTGCTGAAATTTCGGTACAGCAAACGCAAACATGTACAGCAAGTTATGATTAATAGTGTTTATGCTTTATTATCGTTAGTGTTTATTAATTAATATCCTTTAGCATAGATCTTAACGCGTAGCCCATCCTATCGTACTTTAAATATCGCGTTATTACGCCACTTTTTAGTGCAATTGGATGAGTGGAATTATTGAAAATCTTGCAGCTCAAGCGAAGCATCTACCTAAACAAAGAAAGTCTATTCTAACGTACTTCAATTATCGTGGTATTACACGAGTTTTTACTGCAACCGGATCATTGGAATCATCGAAAACATAGCAGTTCTAGCAAAGCGTTAATGCAAAATATAAGAATGTTCAATTTTCTACGCGACTGAAATATGCATATACGTTCAGTTGTCTAACCGATTGGAATACGGACATCCAGTTTTCTAGACGGACGAAATTTAACAAGTCAATTTTTAAGTGATTAAAACAAGTACATCCTGGTTTCTGGCCGACTAAAATATAAACATTCACTTTTTAGGCTATCGAAATATACATAAGCGACATTCAGGGATGGCTGAGCGACACGTTTGAATGGATCCTATCTAAGGCGACAATACCTTATGATGAGAAACTACAAACACAAATTAGACACATGGCAGTCCAATTTGAAGAACAAACAACTGCGTCGGTCACAAAGAAATTACACAAGGCATGTATATCATGGTATAATTTCTTTTCTTGTGGCAAATATGTATAGATTATATTCCAATATTTTCTCAAAATCTAAATAACAAAATCAATATGTATAAGATCACGCTCCTCCGAAACTTTTTTACAACATATTTTGATTTAACGAATCTATACGGAATACAAGAGATTGTCGTTTTATTTCACTAGCAATTTTGATCAGATTGTCGGATTTCCTTAAAATCTTAATCAATTAATGGTGATTGGTGTCATAGGCGCACCCAAGAAGGGGGCCCGCCCCCCCCTTAGCTGATCCGAAAAATATTTTTATACATAGTTTCTATGAACACACATTCACTAGTTTACGAAACCGATTTTACGTGAATAATCAATTGTCGTGCTCAATAATACTGTTTTACGACAAGTACTCTGTTGGGTTGAGTCGGAGCTCTGGTCTAAATACTACGCTGTCATAGGTATATATCGGTGTTTCGCTTAAACCAAATACATCGGATATTGTATATTATTTTAAATATTTTCCAGGAGATTACGACTACAATTTAGTCGAAGGCATTTTACAATTCTGGATAGCGAAATAATTTTATCAAATTTGGCATCCAAATGTCCAAGCGTATAACTAGTTATTTTGGTCGAAAAGACAGTGATAGTAGTGGCGATGGCGCTCAACAACCTAAAATCCCAAATGTGGGTACATCCGGTAAATAGTATATTAACATTGGATATTGCAATTATTGTGCACTAAAGTTAAGTTAACTTATGACCCCGAAAAATGAATTACGCGCTCAAAACGGATTAGCAAGTTTGTTAAAATTAACCCGAGGTTTATGGTCTAAGCGAATAGACCATAACATTTTTGAAACTGCTGGTATAGCGCGTGCTGCGAAAATATAGTATTCTGCCATCCTTAGCCAAATCCTGGGTGCGCCCCTGATTGGTGTGAAATAACGCCAGCACATGTTGTTCAGTGTAGTATTAACTGTGTGCATCGTATGATATGCGCTTGTACGTGAGTTGCTATTCATCTGCTTGGCAAGGTTCCTAAAGCAATCGAGCACCAACTCCGAGAGATAACGTAGCCGAACACTCGGAAATTAAGTTTTGCGTTTGGATGAATGAGAACGTTGACGAATTAGTTAACAAATGAATACGCTACCGAATTGTTTGAATAGTGAAAACGTTAAAGAATTTTCTGGCTATAAAATCTTGATCGATTTGCTTGACTAACCCATTAATGGTAATTTTCATAAAATAACGCCAGCGCACATTATTCAGCATCGTATTACTGATGTTGTCGTATGGTGTACAGTTTGCACATAAGTTGCTATTCCTTCGCTTTGCGAGATTCCTTGAGCAACCGAGCAACGCTGCTAGATAGCACAGTGGTTTTCGTACGCCACTCTCATACGTACAACCGATGTCCGATCCGTGGCACGTGCATGTACGATACACAAATTAATCCAGCCGTTAATGCGTTAATAATAGCATATTTACCTAGATGCTGCTCAGGATCTTTATTACAAAACAGTTGTTGATGAAAATATTTTGTACAAATCGAAACTATATTGTTGGCAATTTCGGTTAGTATATATCAGTCTAATTCGCTTCATTCCGCGGAAATGTATCTATGAAATGCATCATAAATGCAAACAAGTGTATAATGTAATGTTCACTGTGTGCTCGGTGCTGTTGTAAACAACAGTGGATTACTGACGACGCAGGTTCTTTGCTATGTGACAAATGCCACGTTAGCCACAAAAACTACGACTGTAATATTTGAAACCGAGCGACCGTAGCGACCAGATAATCTGTTGAGACCAAAATTGTTTTTTGTGCGACTGTTGGTGGCATAACTATTCACCAAATTGATGGATTTTCGCATTATGTTTATTCGACGCGCAAAGAAATGCTATTGTGCAGCTGGATTTGGGTTTTCGCTGCTCTAATGACTTTCTACTTAAATTCACTTAAAACTTAAACCAAATGGAGACTTTTGATTTTAGTCTTTCTAGGTCAAACAACGTTTTAGGCTATAAGCAAGAAGCATCGGATCTAAGACTTTGCTCTTATGTACTTTATTTTTCCAGAGCAGCCGTTTTAGAACACTGAGCCAGAGTTCCTAAAATACCTTTCAAAGGTGAAATTTTCATAATTTTGACAAAAAAATTTCTTGCTTGCTGGGGCGAATGATGGTTTATATAAATATGTAACCCGTGTAACCACGTTGGTTGGTTTCAAACCAATATTGTGATGTTATTAACGATGTGAGACGGCGGTGATGCTAAATTGGCTAATTTTTGCTACCAGATATTGTCAAATTTCGCTTCTTTGCCCTACTGGTATGTAAGTGATTCTAATGTGGCTATAGGTTTAGGAAGTTGCTGAATACGACAAATATTCAACAGTATTTGCTAGCACGCATCAAACAAGGCAAATTTTAGGGTCTACAGCGTAAAAATCTACCTTGAAATTATATAATTTTTTATAATTTGTAATTTATAAATTCAAACTTTTTCGTCCTTTGGTTGCTGCAGAATAAAATAAAATGTCCTACCTTTTTGGTATTTGATTAAAATGGCCGTAGCGTTACCGTTAATGCATTATCGTTGTATTGTTGTTGTGGGACTTAAGAATCCGAATATGGAATGTTGCTTGCCATAGTTACTAAATCGCAGAGTGTCCGCACTGGTTCAGTTTCCATTAGCTATGGCTAGTAGCTTCTTTTATTTTATGGCTTGTACTGTTAAATGAGGAATTAACGATATTCTTTGGAATACATCTCTCATCCTACAAATACGATTTGTTTTGTTGCGCAACTGTATTCTTTTGTATGAAAATCAGCACACATCTTCTGCTATAACACCACTATTACAAATTTTACTATAAATAATATAAATATAGAACTTGGCCAATAAGAATGTTGCTAAAAGTTTTTTATATAGTTTTGGTGAATTCAAGTTGAATTTTAAAGCCAAAGTTTGGTGTGCCTTGCAACATGTTAATATTGATATAAATTTGATTATAATATAATTGCAACTGCAATGAAAAATGTCCTTAAATCGCGATGCTTCGAATATTTTTGCAACGTTTTGTTCAGATTTGAACTAGATTTTTTCTAGATTAGCCAAAATAATATTCCACATAAATTTAAACAGTGTTTACCGGTTCAAATTGACAGAAGATGTAAAAATGATTTCGAATTTTGTCCAAATACTGCTGAAATTTTTCGGTCAACCTTTGTACCGCACGATTGGACATTCAAAAACACCTTTAAAGAAGACAGTTACGCCAGATGTTTGTACACTAAGGTTTACATGTTTGCGAATGTATACTCTTTCAGTTGTTCATTGACATATGCGACATAAGCAATTTAAGTGATCAAGAGCGAGCAATGTTAACCGATGTTTACCTTTGGATAGCTTTGTGTTTATGGGGAACAAGTTTTGCTTTTGACATCGGACAGAGGGGATCGGATTTGCTCGATATAGTTTTTCACAGGTACGTTTCAGGTTATAGCTACAACATTTGTGTATAATTTGAATTTTGGTTTAATCTAAAATGACATTTGTACAAGTTAGTAACTTGTAGATATTTTACGTAATTAGCAAAGTTACATGTCTCCTTCCGTATTGAGTATTGTAAGCAGTAGCCAGAACGTGAATTTCTTATATGTGAAATCAGTCCAACTAAAAGCTTATATAAATTTCGGATATATTCGACTTCGAAAGGCAATACAATAACTTTAAGTTTATTAAAAGTAAAACACCAATTTTCGCGAAAGTAGAACTCATACTTTTAGATATTGATGCAGACTTAACTGAAGACATCAATAAAGAATTATAATTATACAACAAAATTTTCTACGGGGTGCTTTAGAGATAAGCAACTTACAGTTTAAAGTTGGAATTATGTAGCCTAACAGATGTTAACCGACATGTTGAGGTAGCAGTGCAAAGCATTAATAAATTGACGACGCTCACCCACATTAGATGGACTCGTCTTTAAGATTGTTACAACAGAACCCTTGTAGCGTCCATAATAAATTTTGCGCTGATGCTTGACGATAACTTTTAGCGACAATTTTGTGACACCTGATATTTTGGACCGCTGTGGCTGGAGCTAAAAATGATAATCCATGCAGCCGTTTTATGGCAGAAATATATCATACGGTACGTCGCTAAAATAACTGTAGCTTTTGGTGTGTAAAATTTATCAAATTTAATACATAGCCGCCTATTCTATTCAAAATTGTACCATGCCAATGATGCCGTTCAAACTTGGAAATTTCAAGTAAGCCGATAATAACCAGTCGTCATAGAATATTAGATTCTGCGCTTAGACCGTAGGGTTGACGTCATCACACCATTTATATGACTGTAATACTCGTGTATGTAACAATGACATTAGTAATGTCAATAAGTTACAACATGAAACTAACGACAGACGCTTGAAAAATTGTCGAAATTTTATTCGATGCTACTGGAATGAGTAAATGATCCAGAGATTGTTAAAAAATTTGCCGAGCAGGTCAATTTATTTTGAAATGAATACTCAAAATATGGGTTACTTTAAATCGAAAAGTGGATTCTTACAAGCTGATTTCGATATGCAAAGTGAAGATGGTATAAAGTGAACAGTATTTCTATGCTTTCGCAAAGACACATATACCGTGAATATTCGTCCTATGATTTAAACACCACTTTTAAGTAATAGCCGATAGAAGCAAAATGAACACTAAATTTGTCAAATACCACATCATTTCACCCGTTTGAGAGAAAATAGTTTTTTCATACCGTGAAGTTTAGTTTGTAGAAGGAAAGTGGACAGTGTTACACGTGAACTAAAATTTACCAACCAATCACAAGTTGGAAATGAGAAAGACAAATTCTCTAATGCCTTGGTACTAAAGACGCGGTATTGATGCCATCATTGTCTCATGAATATTTATTTTTTCGCTTTACATTATCACTATAGGTATATATGTTCATTTAAATCGATCTGTGATATGGAATATATAGCCCACCAAATTTACTTTTTATACCAGGTTATAACACCATACTCTGAACAGATGTTGAACCAGAAAAGATTCATTGTTCAATCCGTACTTGCAAATATAACGAGATACCGGCAAATAATGCTACTAATTAAACACATCAAATGGTAAAATCTAGGAACTTCCCACAATCCCGTCCGGAGTTATATTTTTTGAAGTATAAATAGCGTTCAGCTACTGTGTTATAGTGGCCATGAAACATAATGACCTACTACAAAAGCAGAATAAGATAGTGATTTTCAAAACATATCCAGCAATGTTTTCATAACCACGTTAACATTTGTCTTATAACTGAAAAAAGAACATTCGTTTTAAGACGGAATTGATGTGAAAACACCAAAAGCAAACACCCTGCGCCATAGATTGTAGCTATGCATCATATGTAGCTAAGGTCCATCGGCTCATGTGTAGATCGCTTCGGCAGAGAGGTAGAGGTCCTCGGCAGGAGGGTGGGTAAGTCAGTGGTGGTAAATTTTTGAAATTTTAATGAGCGCATAATTTTTCCAAATTTCGCTCATTTGTTGTCCATTTTTTGCCAACTATCGTTTCCCACCTTTTTCTAATATTCCCATCAATTTTTACTAATTTGTGCCAATTTTGCGAAATTTTCAACAGTTTTTTTGGTTAATTTTTTCAAAAATTTTGAGCTTTCACGGCGGAAGGGGCAACTAATGGCTTGAGAAAGTCCAACCTTTGCGGGGTAAACTCTATTTTCCCATGGAGAATAGATATTAGAAATTTTATTAAACTCATAGTTTTTCTTAATTTTGTTAAAATTTTTCCCAATTTTGCAAAATTTTTTTTAATTTTCCGCAATTTTACCCAATTTTCCCAAAATTTCAAGGAATTCGGGACCAGGCGTGGTGGGAGAAAATGCGACTTGTAAAACCAACCCTTGTGGAGGGGGTAACTCATCTAGAGCTGCCACCATATGGGCATCTATGTCGCACATGTGTTTTGCCGATAGTTAATCGTCGGATTATTTCACACGAATACGTACAGTTTCAAGAACTAATATACGGTTCGGATATAACCAATCGGTAAATAGTTGTAAATAATAACCTTCGTAGACTAAAACACCACAAAGTTAATTCACAATTTGAGGAAGAAAAACTGTTAAAACCATTGAACATTCATACGTAGAATAAAATCGTCACGTATAACAGTCTAGCCGAACACGTCGCTTATCATAAACAACCGAACTAGACCCTAGTTTTGTTACAAACGGCCAAGCTAAATTATCGGTTTAGGTATTTTAATATAATCCAGCTGGACCACATTTCACCTGAATTAGTGCAATGAGACGAGTCACGTAATTAAAACAATGCTTACAGTCTTTATCATAAATGATGTTTTGTTGTTATCCTTTATGTGCCAGAAGTGCCGGATCCTTGAAATTCTTACCCATACACAGTATGAAATTATACTAGGTTCTGTGCACACAAAACAAAATATTTACACACATGCATGTAATCTGTAACATGAATTTTAATGGTGTCCTTCTGTAACTTAAAATATTGGCAGAAACATTCTCCTGAGGCAGCCGCAATATTATTCAAAAACAAGTTGCGGGCCTGACATCTACGTGTTCCGAACAAATACTGTCTCCTCCACAATTAAAACATCCGCTTATGGATAGCAGTTATTGTAGTTATATAAGGAAGTCGTAAAATTTGGGGAATGGTACCAAATTACGTCACCATGTAAATTTATCACGTCTGCTGAAAGCGGCGATGTCAAATGTCAAGAAGTCTACAATACATTTTCCTGAAAACTACACCTATCATTAATCAAGTAGTTAAGAAGAACTTTGTGTCCTATTGCTGAGACTCTGCCATAAGATATCTCTTAGTAAGGATGTGATCTCTTTAAAAATTTTAGTTTTCTAATAGCTGAATTTGGTCGAATACAGTGACTGACAGTCTCGTTTTATACTTTTGTTTCCAACATTTGGTAATCTCCTGATGTTTTGATAAAGTTTCGCAATGATTTCGCTATAATATTACTGTTTTATGTTAGAATTTAATTTCTGTGTAAAACATGTGGACTAAAGAAGTGTCTATTAGATATTCTGCTAAAACTTTGGTACTTACGTTTAAGGTAAACCAATATTAATAAGTGTCACTAGAAAATTTTTATACAAACGCAATATTTGGTTGGTAGCCTTTAGGTAATGAGTTCTGAAACTCATAGTTATATCCTCTCGCGTGTAAATGTCTTCAAGACTGATTTGTCTGGTGTAGACAAGCTCATTAAATTTTGGCTTCATAGTATATATGCATCACTTTTATTGCAGTATTACGCGGCTTATATGAATATAACCAGAAGCACAGAAAACATATTAGTATCCCAGAGACAGGGAAAACACTAGTAAAGAAACATATTTTACATCATTTTATAGCAATACGTATTGACAATTGATGTGCTTTGCGTAATCAAGATTATCGAAATCAAAAAAAAATTGCAAAAAAATAGTTCCTACAGGTCATTAATTTAATATTGCGGATTCCATGTCTTCTTACTAAAGCTTAAATAAAAATTGTGGTTGGTGATAAAGTGATTTTCTGCTTCAGAGACATTGGAATGGCGCTAACGATCGCTGTTTTTCCTGCTTATGTTTACATGTTTCAAGCAAAAAGCTTGATGGGCGACGCCACTCGGCGAAAATACAATCTGTTTGCTGCTGTAGCTATTGGTAAGATACATACAACGAATTATGTCATTTTCGTACCTACTACACTAAATTCTGGGAAATTGGTAATGTTTGTGCCAAATATGTAACACAATAGAAAACATGAATAACCTATATACCATTTGGCGGCAAAGATATAGCAGGCTTCTCATGGGAATGTTTTTTCGATTTACATTCCCATCCCATTTCCACGAGAATTTCATGGGAATTCCCATGGGTTCCGTAAGTCCAAGCTTTAAACACTTTAGGAGATACTCCACGTTGTTATATCAGATGAAGACACAACACTTATGTAACCAACTGTCAATGGCTCCGTTCTGAATTATCACACCTATGGTCGGTAAAGGGAAGAAGCGGAAGAGTATATATTATGCCGTTGGTCTCCGGTGAGTCACAGCTAACTACACAATATGTTGCCATCGCCGCATGCGTACAAGTAACAACTGGGTATCCCCGTCGCCGTATGACGCCGCGCCCGACAGCCAAGGTTTACTGCCAGCTATGTGCCCCAGTTTCAGCTGCTAGATACAAACTGTTCTCTAGTTTCAAGAAGAAGCTGGTGTGCTGAATACTAACCTGTCTCCAGCACATAAACTAAACACCGTTTCTGCAGATCTGGTACGGACAGATCTCTGAAGCAAAGTCAGCAGAGATACTAAAGTTTCTCTCGACTAGCTAATTTTGGCGAAGATACGAAAATGTCTCTTTGCTATCTATTTCAACTCCTAACACTTATTTTAACTCATAATGCTCGAGGATATCACACAGAAGCTGATGACTTAAAGGAATAGGCAATATACATGTTTGCAGTTCGGAAAGCGCTCAGTGTCGTCAGTATTCAAAGAAACCAGAAGGATTCCAACAAGATTTGCTCAGAATTTCATCAATGGTGTTAGCAGCCATCCGGGAAAGATAATACCTGTCATTGGAAAACATGTCCAGTTTCTAATCATTTCCGTTGAAAAGCAATCATGTTAAATGGAGAAATATGAAATTTTTTGTTTCGTTGTTTAACATATCGAAGAAGCTGTTTAAGTTTATACGCGGCTTAGCCTTCTCGCTATAACTGCATGATACGCTCAGGTACATTAGGCTGAATTGGCCGTTGCCGCCATCGGCGATAAAGGAAGAACATTAGAAAAAGCACAACAACAGTTTTTTTCGTCCTGGAACGTCACTATCCAACACTTCGACGATACACTTAACAGCTGCGTTATAGATCTACTCACTGGTATGAAATGTCGCCGGTACAACAGCGTCTGTAGCGGGTACTAGTAGAAGCTTGCCGCCAGCGAGATACCATATTTTCGATCAAATGATTGCAGTTCCGGTTAAAAACAGAATGTTGCCAACGAACTAGAATTAGCAAATGAGAAGTTAATGTTTGAAGGTATTAGTCGCCCCTTCGCGCAGCCTCAAAAGTTTTGGAAACAAGTCACAAGCTTGCCACTGCTCAAACAGTGTGCAAAAGTTTTGGTTTCAGTTAGCCAATGGTATAGATGAAGTTCCTTGAAAAACACCTGCACCTCAACCAGCACCTTGATGCGTCGTCTGACGAAATAAAAGCTTATCTAGACACACCAGCTCTGGGACATGATGACAGCGGTGAAGACAGTGAGTAGATAGTGATAAGATATGAATTCCTAGCCACGCAGCCAAGAGATCAGTCGGTATCTTGGCACGAGTTAGGCCGCAAGATACAGGTTTAGTATCTTGGCGAAAATGCTACCGAGAGACAATTGTTATAACTCGAAGAAGAGGTCAGTTTGTATCTTTCGTATTTGTGAACGTCAAGAAACATGTTAGAATCGTGACTCCAATCCTGCTGGACGATACTTATCTCTAGCACCCCTGTTGCTCGGTGGGAACCAGAGTACGGTTAGTATCAAACAGCAGCAATGGGGCCCGTGGCTATCACTTATCATAGCTATCGGGCGCGGCCCCTCTGGTGATGGGGATGCTAGGCCGGTGTTAAAAACTTCGAACAACCGGTTCTGTAGTGAAGGTTGATCCACCCTGGACCATGGATAATTGATTTTGACAGACTGAAAAAACTACCTCATTGAACATATTACAACAAAAAGAATTATGTGTTAGCGGCAAGTTTCTAGAATTTGAATATATTTATGTCGAGACGTCACCGTTTTTGCTGAATGTTAAGCAAAATCATCAAGTCTATGACGCGAAAAAATTCCCATCACGGGAGGGGAATTCCCATGGGAATCAAGTCGATTCGCATCCCATCCCATTCCCATGGAAATTCCCATTCCTATGCGAAGCCTGAGATATAGACCTCCACTTGTGTCTTTTACAACTTTTAGCTATTTTAAGTTGAATATATATGTAACGCCGACGTGTATGAATTACAAATTAAAGTTCACCATGCTTTTCATAGCTATATATTGTGATCATTAATATATGTTTATTTATTGCATACTAAGTGCCTTGGTATACGAACTCATACTACCATCAAATTGGCAGTTTAATGGTGCTCGAAAAAAGAAACAAGAAGGTAAAACAAAAAACCAAATCCAGAATTAGAGATCTTAACGCCTAGATATGTAATAAATTGACAATATATTAACTGCCACAAAATATAATTCACAAAAGAATAGAAATTCGCTTAGATTATCGGCGTCGTAAGAATCAGCTTGGGAATACCCAAAAGTGATAAAATGTACAATTAGTGGACCATATCTTTGTTGCAAAATAATATAATAGGCTATATTGATTTTCTATAAAGTTGTGGGTTTGGTACAAAATTGCGTATTTTTCTCGAATTTACTGCCCCAATGGTGGTTAGGAATAGGTAGACTTCCTGATATAGTTTTTATTGTTTGTTTTTATGCTTGTTTTTCCAGTGACAGTAATTAAGTTTGAATTTTTACGGTAGTTGGGGATTCGCCGACCTAGACGCTTAGTATATTTTTTATCACTAATATTTTGCTAGCCTGCATGCTTATCTTAGACAATGATACCACTAAGGTGGAATATTTTCAATATACTTGCTTTTGTGAAAATTCGGTTAGAGTGACTGAATCAATTATGGCCTAGGTGATTTTTTAATATGCGGTATAACTTTATCTTAATATCCAATAAGATTCATACATATTTTATATTTAAGTTTTTGAATCTCGCATTTAGTAATACTATCATATATCCAAAAGAGCACATATATGCTTCCATACGTCAAATCAAGCCTGTATAAAATGTAACTCAAAGTGTGTAACGTTCGTAAAGCAGTAGACAATTATCCACTAGGCTATTTGAAGTTTATAACCTGAAACTATGGACATAAAATTTCCACGTTGTTTAACAATTAAAATGCAAATTTTTACAAAGTATATGCCCTAGGCAAATTCATTGGTTTGTCTGTTATACATGGTTAAAATATACTAGCGAATTTCTGCCGAGATGTTGCCTTAAATATATGAAAACATATTTTATTGTTCAAAAATGATTATAGCCATTTCGAACATTGAGGTAAATTAAAAATTTGAGAAATTATATAGACATTTAATTTTTAAGTTTTACGTTTACTTTTTATGCTTAATGTAATGCTTAGGCTACTTTAAAAATTAGACTTAGCCAAACTCTTTGCTTAAGTGTAAAACATAGGCATACAGCAAGGCTTAAGCTTTGTCTAAAATTTAAAGTTTCGTTTAGGACTTAGACGTAGTCATAAAGCATGTTAGCTTCAAACTACAGTATCTCTAAAACATGGGCTGATGTGTACTGTGAAACAAAGCGTTGAGTTACTGCTGGCTAAAAGTTTGAGCCATAAGGTTAGTCTGAATCTTGATTTAGGTGTTAGACGTATGGAAACTTTAGTTTAGTTGTAAGAAAATGTTCAAGCTTAGCTCACGGTTAGTGGTTGCCTATCGATTTTGATATAAGCGGGGCTTATTTTAAGGCTTAATCTTCATATTTGGTTAAGGTGCAGACTTAAAATCCTGAGCTACAAGTCTTTGGGCTAAAACTTGCTTATGGGATATGATATATTTCCTTGGCTTAGCTAATTGTTCCTGTCTCAGCTTAAAATTTACTTTAGCCGTAGCTTAAGCATAAGGACTAGGCAAGATTAAACTAGATTAAATTTTTATACTTTATATATACCAGATTATACAGAAAGCGACTGTGTTTCCATAGTAAGCAGCTATTGATTAGCATACTAAAATTTCAATATCAGACATCATAAAAAATGCTCGTCCAGTATAATTCCAAATGTTAAGATATTGCCTTTTTATAATACCAAAAACGTACAAAAAACAGCATATGAGCTGCAGATATCATTCGTAAATGAAAATGTCCTCTGTTCGATTGATTTAATGCCTTTTCAGGTATATATAGTAATGTGTTACAGCTATGGCCAAGGCGATATTTCCAAACTTTTTTATTCATTTCCAGGTAAGCTAAGGGGTACAGCTATGATAAATTCCATATTCGCCATAACATGCCATCGTTTCACAGGTATACCAACAGGTTATAGCACTGGCTTTATCCGTATTCAGCATAACATGTCCTCATTCCTTCCCAATTCTGCTAACGGGTTACAGCTGTGGCGTAGTTAGTATTCAGAAAAACATGCCTTCATTGCCTTTTAGTTATACTACTGGGTCACAGCTGCCGTCAACTCCGTATTCAGCAGAACTTGCCATCATTCCTACCCAATTATGCTAACGGGTTACAGCTGTGGCGTCGTCCGTATTTAGCAAAATATGCTATCATTTCCTTCCAGATATAGTAACGCGACATAGCTGTGGCTCACTCCGTATTTAGCAAAACATGCGTTGGATTATTTTTCAGGTATATACAAAAGGCTTACAGCTGAGGCCAAGTCCGTATTTAGAGAACCATGCCTTCGTTCCTTTCTATGTATATACTAATAGGTTGCAGCTGTGGGCATGGATGTATTCACAGAAACATGTCTTCATTGCTTTCCAGGTATACTAACGGGTTACTGCTGTGGCCAACTCCGTATTCAGCAAAACATGCCTTCATTCACGATACCAACGTGTGCTATAGCGGTTGGTGTTGGAACACCATTATCATCAAATCGTCTGGTTAGTTATAGATGTAATGTACAAAAACCTCAGATATTTCGCAATCGTAAAACATCACAAATTTTTCTACAATTGTGCAGTGCTGATATAACTTTTTCTCCCAGTTTCAGAAGTTAATCAGAGTAAGTTAACTATTTGTTAGATATTGAATGTATGTCAAATGTGCATAATGGTGTACTACTAAATATTATTAATAAGTATTCCGCAAGAAATGTTCCGAAACTACCTGTAACTAGCTGCACTTCAGTTCTTTTGAAACCATTTATGATTCCACTTTCAAGTTTTGCAAATAGTAAATTTATGATTCCTGCGACAATACAATGGTAATTTGAATTTGAACACACTCATAATGATCTTTAGATGTAATGTTATAAGTATGCAGAATATTAAAGATTGGCATTTTTTAGGTTAAGCATAAGAATAATTTTAGTGACTGATACTAAATTACCAAGGATGAAAGATGTAGTGAACAGTCGGTGTCTCCATCGCTCATTGACATATAACTGAAAAAATTTGATTTGATTATGTTAATAGTCTTGTACCAAAGGTTTCATAGAAGCTTATAACCGTTAATTAATCATGGTACGAAATCGATGTTCACCTGCTCAGTATGTGATTCTGACGAGAGATTGAATTTTTATTATAGCAAACATAAACGTGGATAACTGTCAAAAGGTGCGCATTATCTATTGAATTTAAGCCAGATACATATATCAGTTAATTCAACCCATGCAAATATTGTTTATGTGTGAGTCCACTTTAGGTGCGTAAACAATGATTGTTCTTTTGTCAAAATCACTAAGTGAATCGTTCGAGTTCACATTTCTTCCACCAGTATTCGCATTTTACTGAACGCAAACAAGACACCTGTGATCTATGAACAGAATTTGCTATGCGCACATTCCTCCATTTCGCGCTTATTTCCGCGTTCACGAAAGGACATGCTGGACTGAGATGGTTATGCTCGCTGTCGGTGTATGTTGTAGTTTAAGCAAAAAAGCTATTGGTAATTGCATTGTACTGTGTACGCGGTCAAGAAATGCTGTGCTGAATCACAGAATACTGAGGGTGAACAGCTACTACGTGTTGCAATGTCACAAACTCATGTTAGCGTGTATAAGGAAAATCACGATGTGTGCGTTCTCATTGCTTTTGTGATCATGAACTGACTTGACTAAGGAAGAACCCTAGTCTACGCCCTTAAAGTGGACTTTAAATTATATATATTATTATAGTATAAATTTAATCGAATTGCATAAATATAAAAAACTGTCCACATCTTTTCGTTTTAAAACGGAACAAACCAACCAAGCGAAATTTTCAAAAAATAAATTTCTGAAGGTCGGGATCTTTACTTGTTCGTGGCTCATCGAATGAATATATTTTCAAAAATATTTGTCTTAAGAAGACAATAGACTGAAACCTTCCTTTCCAGCAAAATGTCGTGCCCTACTGTCAATTTTCAAACCAAAAATTGACGCTTTTAACAGTTAGTCACTTTAGCGTTGTGGGGTCACTTAACACCCCTGACAGATAACGCCTATTTTGATGAAATGTCATACAAAAATGGTGCCCACAGCGCCTTTCAACAAACAACATGATGTGCAGCAAGCGCTCATTATATAGTTATTGTGCAAAAAACACTGAAATTAAAAATAATTGAATGGATTTTTGCCTGTTAGTTGTGGCTTGGTTAGATGTCATGCCTAGATTGGGTATAATGGCACAGTTCTGAGGTGCTGCATTAAACTGTAGTTGATCTATTGTCGAACCGAAAATAAATTTTTAGTTTTTACAGTATACTTGTATGTAGAAGACTAGAATCTGTATACGTCATTAAA
>JASANE010024734.1:0-11379 GCA_030248225.1 Trileptium ribeirensis | reverse complement strand
TGTTGTGTTCGTTCAGTTACGTGCTGCTCGCAATATTTCATTTTATCGTACATTGCAGCTTTAATGTATACAACAAATATGAAATGTTTAGCATGGACCATTTTTAATTGGTAATGGGACTGCAAAGACTGAATTGGCAATGTATTTCATTTTATCGTACATTGCAGCTTTAATGTATACAACAAATATGAAATGTTTAGCATGGACCATTTTTAATTGGTAATGGGACTGCAAAGACTGAATTGGCAATGTATTTCATTTTATCGTACATTGCAGCTTTATGATAATGCTCAATAGTCTAAGAAAACGTGAAAATTACCCCACACTGTTGCAAAAATAGAGCATTGGATTGATCAAACCACGAACATTTTTAATTATAATAACCAATCCAAAAGATCAGTCACAAGCAGCTGATTTTCAATGACAGCTGTCAATGATATAATACAGCATTTTTGGGTTTTTGGTTCGTTCCGGGTGGTTCGGTTCATGGTATCGCCAAAACCTACGTTGTAACCTTTAGGTTCTTTTGCTCCGTTTAGACTAAGAGTATTCCATCGCCTGATTTGGAGTCTTATTTCATTTCATGGTAACTGAGTTTCATGTTCTGTTTTGCCCACTGGTAATTAGTCAGTCACACTTTCTTTGAGTAAAGTTTAACATGAATAAATATATGGTTTTTCTATTATTGTTATAGTTGTCTTTAGACTTAGTTTATTATCAAACCCCTGGAAGTTTGTACAACAACGTTATAAAACGTCCGCGATGTGAATAATTTGTCCCGTGTGATCACGGCAATACTATGGTGAATGGTAGTCGAAAGAATATACTATGCAGCGCAAGTATGGTGTCACGGACACTGCGGTGTTTTCGACGCTGTATGTTTGAATAGTTTTTTACAAAGGCAGGAAAATTAAGTAAGTGAAATTTCAAAATATTTACGATAGTTGATCGTATCCCACAAACAATGTCTTTTAAACTTTGCGCAAGAAGTGCATAGACAAAGCTTGGAGTGTATGAACTTCCTGCAAAAGAACAACAACAAGGCATATTCTCAAATCACTTTTATCACCGCTAAATAGAAGCTTATGCTGCATTCACGTTATAATGTCCCCGCTGTTTGGAACTTTTGTCCCCGGAGTCGTGGCCCTACCATATGGTCAGTCAGGGTGACGTCCATACTGTAAATCCATGTCCGAGAGTGTACGACACACCCTAGCTACTACATTTTTTCTTTACAGCGTCACACTCACCCTAGTCTACCAATTTGGCGCAAATTACCTCTAACGTACTCCTTCTGTAGCTAATGCAGTCTATTATCCGACTATTCTGTGTAGTTTTTTTTACAAATTCTCGAAATTTGGATCTACGCCATAATGAACGTTGATGAAATAATGCCGCACATTGTTAATAAAACTGCAAGAAGACACGGTGTGCTTGACACTGTCGAGAAGTGACAATATCCCTAGCTGGTTGCCTTTGGAAATAATGATAAAAAAACATGAGGGTGTCTAAGACACTGTGTGGTGTACATAGGTTCCGAACGTTGGGGACATTATAACATGAATGCCGTATTACAGTATTCATGACAGCATACATCAAATGCTGATGGTGTCCGAAACACCATATATAATTGCTTAGAACACAGCGGTGCTGTTCTGTGCAGTATATTGTTAACGGTGTTACACAGGCTGTGTGTGGACAAAACTTCTACGTGGTGAGCAACTTATGACGTAAACGTCGCATAATTACATGGCCGTCAAGATAAACCTGAGGTTCGTAAATAGCGGCAGTCGCCGACTTAGTATTAGGCTTAGTCAAAGGCTTTCATAAGAACATAAGGCCACGGCATCACTTTGGATCAGTGTAACGATGATGGCACAAATAGAATAAGCCTTACAACTTGACTCTAGCCATGATGATTGTATTATGTTTAATGTATCGAAAATATATAGCACAACAAAACGACCTATCTTATGCGTGTGTCCACTTTAGGTGCGTATATCAAGGTTGTTGTTTGGTACAAATTACGAATTGATTCGAGCGGAAATTCGCGTTCGCATGTTTGCCATTGATCTAACTTGACAAAAAAAAACAACCCAGGTTTACGCACCTAAAGTGGACTCACACATTAATCATCAATATTTATAAATGAAAGACAATATTAAGAGCTTAGATTTGTGTCGTTCGGGAATATTTGGATGGCACTGATGACCAACCAAAAATTCAAACCATCCAATGATATTCATTCGCCAGTTTTGGTACTCAACCATTTTTTTACAAAATTACTCTATGTGAAAGAATATAAGTTTAAAAATTTACTTTGAAACCAAACAGATATTATTACAAACCCTATTGTGTTGAGTATAAATCACGCTTTTTTTAAGGACTAGTCCCCATTGATTTTTAGCGGAAGTTTCTGACAGGGGGCGGACAGTTTTGCTAAAAATTTTCGATAGGAGTAGCGTTTTTTATTGAAATTTTTCGACTACTATCTCAATACCTTTTATTAATTACCCCACACATTTCACGTTTGCGTGGTTTGTCTATTGTTTGATGAGGAAAGGATACCTTCCAGCGCTGTATCCTCCAGTATTATATATTGCATGACATAATGTATATATATATTGTAAATCATCATTACTAGCAAAATATTTATAGTGTATATTATATTTATATGAATGTGTATGTTTGAATATAACTTATAGTGAATATTTATGTGTATATAGTTACGCTGGCCAATGTATATTTTAGGTCGAGCGAATTATTTTCCAATTGACCAATTCTGAATTCTAAAATTCTAATTTTCATTTTATTTTCTTTTTCATTTCTGTTCTTATTCATTTTATTTCAACTGCTTGAATTTTTATTAGATCGTGAGCCATCGACGTTATGGGCTAATCTTTGATTTCCTGCTGCTGCTATTAAAATAGTATGATCTTTCCGTGGTATTAATACTGTTCTAGCATTGATGATCATAGTCATTGTCTTTAGTCTTCGTTGTTTTTAGTCTGATTTTTAGTCTAATACTTTGTTGACACAAAACAAATACCACACGGCATTGTTTTTTGCTGCTACGAATGAGTTGTTCTCTGTCTGAATCACTGTGCATGGCGTTTGCGTTGTGTTCTAGGTAGATTTGAAGTTAGAAGAGCTTAGAGAACTTCATCGAAGCATTCGGTCGTGCAAAACCAAATTTTCAACTCCTGGTTTACCACCGATGACTATTTTATATATTTATGTATTACTTACTGTACGGTGCTACTTTATTAGAATAATGAGACTTGCTTTTTTATTATGACTGAGCTTTACCTGTACGTTTAGAAGAGAAGGTCTACTTGTTCAGAATGAGATGACCTGGACCTGCATGTTCAAAAGAGAAGACGAACAGGTTCTTGAGAGAAGGTCTGTGGACTCAGAAGTGAAGGCCTATAAATTCAGAAGAAAAAGCCTGCAGGTTCACAAGAAAATGCCTGCAGGTTTAGCATAGAAAGGTAGCAGGTTCTTGAGAGAAGACCTGCAGGCTCAGAAAAAGAAGTCCTAGAGAGATCACAATAAAGGCCTGCTGTTAGGAGCAGAAGGGCCTGCTCTTAGGAGCAGAAAAGCCTGCTCTTAGGTTTAGAAAAGGAGGGCAGCAGGTTCACAATAGAAAGCCTGCAGGTTTGGAAAAGTATAAACTGCGGGTTTAGAAAAGAAGGCCTGCAGATTTGGAAAAGTATAAACTGCGGGTTTAGAAAAGAAGGCCTGCAGATTTGGAAAAGTATAAACGGCGGGTTTAGAAAAGAAGGCCTGCAAGCTCAGAACAGAGGATCTGCAGAATTACCGCGGCCAACCCTAATGATTCCGGAAAGGAGAATAGAATCATTTAACCGTCTGAATAACAGAAAAGATAAATGCTACTAAAAGCATAAATCTAATCACCTTAGGTAATTCCACTAAATGTAGTGTTTTATGACTGCAGCGCTTATGTAAGGATATAAAAAGCTGACATCTGGGGCTCTGTTTTTAACTACAGTTTGTTCTAAAGATTAAAAAGAAATAATTTAAAATCTCTTTGAGGATGCTGACAACCTATTTTCCTATAGTTTCTATTAATTCTGGTAGTAATAAAAGATTAAGAGTAAAGGAAGTGAATTAAATATCCTAGCAATTAT
Source organism: Trileptium ribeirensis (assembly GCA_030248225.1). Lineage (NCBI taxonomy): Eukaryota > Metazoa > Nematoda > Enoplea > Enoplida > Thoracostomopsidae > Trileptium > Trileptium ribeirensis. The sequence continues at coordinate 7,228 of JASANE010024734.1, read as the reverse complement.
TATTTGATGATACAAACCCAATTTTGACGATTTATATCGGGCAGTCTCCTCAATAAATGAACAAATATTCGTGTGGCATCAACATCGAGTGGCGGCGATGGAGACTATAATAGTTGCAAGCGCTGGTCAAGCAAGCAACATACTTTAAAATACATTGGAGATCAAAAGTGTTATGCCGCCTTAAATGCTTGGCTCAAATTGATTTCCCATTGATATTTGCTGGGAATAAGTAATTCCCAAACTGTTTACCGATCATCGAACAAATAATACACTGTATTGAACTAAGCCACAATTAGTTCATGTTCCTCACAAAATGGTGACCATCAAGTATCGACCCACCAACACTGGTTTATTATATAAATATTGATCAACGTTTCATTCATCAATTAATGTGTAATTCACATAACATCGAACAAAATTATATTTTTGCATGGAGTAATTGAAGAAGTTGTAGAGATTGTGACGGCGAAATCGGAGCATTTGTGACACTGAGCCTCAGTCCTTTTTTGAGCCTCTTTTGCACTAATAATTGTATTTAAGATTCGTGTTAAATTCACCGAGCCGTTCGGTTGAGCGAATTTTCAAATACCGTTATAATTAGAATTTAATTAGGTAATGTTATTTGGTAAACAAAGCAAAAAAATTAAAAGCTAATGAACTTAAATAAGACATCCTGGCACCTTGATATGTAACAAAACTGTGTATAGTTAAAGCTACAAGATAAGATTCAGAAACGGAAGAGAGATCCACTGGTACCATCTTAGTGTTTTCGAAAATTCTATTAGTAGTTGTGATATGTTATATGATAGCTGTGATCTGATCAACTCTGAAACATGAATTAGATTTTGTTGGTATTTACTTAGTAGAAATTGACTTAAGAGTATTCAGCCGTGTTTACATCGCGACAGATGTAATCCGATACGCTCGTATTCATATTGCATCCGACACGATCCGATGCTATCAAAATCTGTGCATATCAAATACGATTTTATATGTATGTATATGTATTTTTCATACTACAGCATAATTTTAAAAAGATTAAGCCGTCTTCACATTGTTTTCGATACAATCCGATCTGCTCGTGTTTATATTACATCCGACATGATCCGATGCTATCAAAATCTGTGCATATCAAATACGATTTTATATGTATGTATATGCATTTTTTCATACTACAGTATTTTATATTAGAATTCTACAAACTTTTCCATGCCCTATTACGTCCAATCAGATCAAAATGGATCGGATGGGATCATATCGAGCGCAATGTTAACGCGACCTTAAACGCCATTTATCGAAATATCAATAATCCTCAATGAAAGATTTACCGCATAGTAGTTTTAATCCTAACCTTAGGCTTAGGCATAAGCTGATGCGACTATATATATATTATTGTTTTATTGTACGAAAATAGTTTGCAATCTATAGATTTAGCTATGGATGTTTCAATTTTGAATAATTGGAAAGATTTTAATTTGCTAATGAGTTTAGCTCTAGCAGGCGTTTGCTGTTCTGTTGACACTTATAATCTTTAATTTGGAAGAATGACCTTTAAAATTCATAATGTGCTAGTAATTAAATAGAAAGGTTTGCGCGAGTAAACTTAAGGGGACCCCTTAAGGTGATAATGCATTAGGGAAGAGAATTTCTACAAACTGAAATCGCCGAAATTCTGTTCGACCGCAAGGTCTAATTTCTGGCACTTGAATTTCATATTGCCAATTTTCGGTTAGCCAAACAACGAATGAAATTAAACCTGTTTTTCGTAACGAGGGTTTGCGATTCGATATCGGTAATGACAAAATAGGATGGTTGGCGGGGATCACCTTAAGTTTACTCACGCATTTGACGTTTTCACCTAAGGCATTAATTATTGACTTGGTTGAAAATCCACACCTTTTCAAAATGTATATTTTGTTTCAACTTCCTTTGCGAACAAAAATTCGAGAAAAATACGCAATTTATGTACCAAATTCACAGTATTTGAGACTTATTACAATGTCGCAAAATGGTTTAATATTGGTATAACCGGAATAAAATAAGGCAAAATTCGGGCAGTTTTGTATTTTCATGGGCAAAATTAGGGCAGTTTTGTATTTTTATGGGCAAAATTCGGGCAGTTTTCTATTTTTATGGGCAAAATTAGGGCAGTTTTGTATTTTTATGTCATATAGAAAGAAAGTGCAAATAAATACTGTAAAAAAAGAATATTTTCATTCGTAAAATGTAAAAATAAAATCAAATATTATAAATATTAAAAATGGTGATATAATGAATTCTAGTTGGTTGTGTAAATGAAATCGTTGCGGCTGATATGAGAGTATTTAGTTAAGTTTTTAAGAAAACGTTATCATGTCAAGTCAATTTTTTTATTTACTAGTAAAACAAATATATAAGACGATTATGAATATATATATAAGCATAATAATTTTCACGATAAACTAGTAAATATATAGCTAACAGAATGGGGGAGGTACCTACCACCACTTACATCTGTTATAAGTTGCGATCATATTTTAATGATTTATTGAGGTCCACCTGCATTAGTAGTTTTTTGAAAATTTTAACGTTTGCGGATGACATGATTTTAATGTCAGCTGCAGACAAACTATTGTGTTGTAAAGTCAACTGCTGACAACGTAATGCCCGTACTTTATGCTTCCAAACAATAATCAATTACTCAAATTTAAGTCAATTCAAGTTGTACCATCAAAATTGAGACTAAACCTTTGGTAAGGTCTTCATCGCCTGGATGTTGCTTCAAATGCTAGTATTTAGCGTCATGCCATTGGCTTCTTGTTAAAGTACGCGTACCGCAGATAGAAATATTTTGTGATAATCACTGTCCATTCTACTACACAATCCATGCTAATTTTAAGTTTAAAACGATGATTCCTAAATTCAAAACCTGAGCCTCTTTTATATACGAAACCGGCGCTGACCAAATTAACATATAAATAATTAATAATATGTCACAATTTTGTTAATAATATAAACGGCCGTAATTATATTCGAAAATTCATTGCTGCTAAAAGTTATGAGTTTCTTATATTTGTATTGCAGATTGCTATTCGCAATTTTTTTAATATTTTTTAACTCGCGCTTGTCTGAAGTAATATTGAGTTAAGTAAATAAAGCGGAAGCAGTGTATAGTTTTTTATATACAAAGTCTAAGCCGAAGCCTGAACTTAAGATTGAGACTAAGCCTAAGCCTGAACTTAAGATTGAGACTAAGTCTAAGCGTGACCCTAAGCCTAAGTGCTAACCCAAGTCTGAGCCTAATATCAGACACATAGATACAGATAACTTTTAAAATCCACTTCAAACTTTACCTTACTTCTTTCTAGTACCGTTCAACCAATAAGCCTCTCACGGTGCAATTTTAAATATAGTTTGCAAGTGCTTTTGTGTATGAACTTAAAAAAGTTATTTCTGTTAGCAATAATAATGTGTTTTCGCAAGACTCAATACAATTTTATAAAAAAAAACGTTTTCAAAAAATCGAAACTGCAAGCCAGAGTGCGCAGCAACCAACTGCTTTAACCGACTTAATTAAAAGTAGATTAGAGATCAAATTTTTATACCTAAAACGTAGTTTTTCTAATAAGCAACTAAACTTTAAGGGGGCCTCATCAGCCATTTTATTTTGCTATTTCGCTTAAAATTGTTACGGAACGCTTTTTGGTCTAATTGAAATTTGACGAACAACTGATCGCCTGTTACACTTCTGTGCGATTAAAATAAGGCCATCTAAAATTCAAGGAAAATTCCCGAAATTTTTGAGAACGACAATTTGTCGAATTTAAACTAAGCCCACTTTGTTCGTAAACAGAAAGTCCTTAAGTATTTGGTCGATTTAACTGTGACGTCACGTTTGCATTAAATTTGATGAACACAGAATAATCCAATTCCAAATGGATTATGCATAAGCGAACAGAATTTCTTCAAACGAGAAATCGCCAAAGTTCTAGTCGAACACAAAGTGTAATTTTTGGCACTTGGAATTAATGTTGCAAATTTTTAGTTAGCGAAAAAACGAAAGAAATTCAGCGCTTTTTTGTATGACAAGGGTTTACGATTCGATATCGCTTATTACAAAATAGAATGGTTAGTGAAATCACCCTTAAGTTTAGTCGCGCATATGTTTCCTCCAGAGGTAACGTTAGTTTTATATTTTCCAAAGTTTTACCTTTAGGACTAAAATCTCAACATCTATATAGAGACTTGTATAATTTGTGCAATTTTTACATGTATTCCCTTTTATTTTATTTAAATAAGTTTTATAGGTTGTCTTTATGCAGGAGCGCACAGTTAGCATTAGGCTCCCGTATAGGCATGGGTTTAAATTTGATAGGTGGAACAGGAAAAGTACCCAAAAAATTTACGGCTTATTAGCAAAGTAGTGCAAAATTTATATAAACCGTTTTATACAAAGAAAAAAATGCCGCGTACTTCATTCTGAAACTTACTGACACTCAATCGGATGACGTTTAATTGTTCGCCATTAATTTGTTAAATCGCATTCTGTTCATTCCGCACCAAGCAATATCCGGTATCGTAGTGAAAAACCTAATTTTAATATTTAAAGACTTCGATATTAAATCCCCAAGACGGGGATTTATACCCGGTACAATCATCGGTCATGTCATTTATTTGCGAGCCGTAATACCTTTGTCGGCAGAACCTGACCCAGGAGATAAATGAATTCAAAGACTTTGGGCACAAAATAAATGAGCCTTATAGAAAACGTTCTGCTATTGATGGATGTGGGGAAAATCTATGTGATACCGATAGTTATTAATTTAATTCAACGAGGTTTCGTTTAAATTATATAGAGTAGTACAGACACGTAAATTTTAGGGCACCGCAAAAAAGGAGGGAGAAGGTGGGGACGGACAGGCCGCCCCTTTTGACTTTCTTAATTTCCCCCAAGCGCACCCCTTACTTTTGAGAGCGTTCCTTATTTATGTACATGGTGCTCGAACAGACTAAAAAAGGAGGGAGAACGCGGGAACGGACAGGCCGCCCCTTTGGACTCTCTTAATTTTCCCCAAGCGCACCCCTTACTTTTGAGATCGTTCCTTATTTATGGACACCGCGCTCGAGCAGGCAAAAAAGAGGGTGGAGCGGGAAAAGACAGTCCCCCCCCGCTTTTGACTCTCGTAATTTTCCCCAAGCGCACACCTAACTTTTGAGAGTGTTTCTCATCTATGGACACCGCGCTCGAGCAGGCAAAAAAGAGGGTGGAGCGGGAACAGACAGGCCGCCCCCCTTTTGACTCTCGTAATTTTCTCCAAGCACACCCCTTACTTTTGAGAGCGTTCCTTATTTATAGACACCGTGCTCGAGCAGACTAAAAAAGAGGGAAAAGGCGGGGGCGGACAGGCCGCCCCCTTTGACTCTCGTAATTTTCGCCACGCGCACCCCTAACTTTTGAGAGCGTTTCTCATTTATGGACACCGTGCTCGAGAAAAAGAAGGAGAAGGCGGGGACAGACAGGACGCCCCCCCTTTTGACTCTCTTAATTTTCCCCAACCGCACCCCTTACTTTTGAGAGCGTTCCTTATTTATGGACACCGTGCTCGAGCAGGCTAAAAAGAGGGAGAAGGCGGGGACGGACAGGCCGCCCCCCTTTTGACTCTCGTAATTTTCGCCACGCGCACCCCTAACTTTTGAGAGCGTTTCTCATTTATGGACACCGTGCTCGAGTATTTTAAAAAGAAGGAGAAGGCGGGGACAGACAGACCGCCCACCTTTTGACTCTCTTAATTTTCCCCAACCGCACCCCTTACTTTTGAGAGCGTTCCTTATTTATGGACACCGTGCTCGAGTAGGCTAAAAAAGAGGGAGAAGGCGGGGACAGACGGGCCGCCCCCTTTGACTCTCTTAATTTTCCCCAAGCGCACCCCTTACTTTTGAGAGCGTTCCTTATTTATGGACACCGTGCTCGAGCAGGCTAAAAAGAAGGAGAAGGCGGGAACGAACAGGCCGCCGCCCCCTTATGACTCTCGTAATTTTATCCAAACGCGCTCCTTACTTTTGAGATCGTTCCTTATTTATGGACACTGCGCTCGAGCAGGCAAAAAAGAGGGTGGAGCGGGAAAAGACAGCCCCCCCTATTTTGACTCTCGTAATTTTCCTCACGCGCACCCCTTACTTTTGAGAGCTTTTCTCATTTATGGACACCGTGCTCGAGTATTCTAAAAAGAATGAGAAGGCGGGGACAGACAGGCCGCCCACTTTTGACTCTCTTAATTTTCCCCAACCGCACCCCTTACTTTTGAGAGCGTTCCTTATTTATGGACACCGTGCTCGAGCAGGCTAAAAAGAGGGAGAAGGCGGGGACGAACAGGCCGCCCCCTATTGACTCTCGTAATTTTATCCAAGCGCACCCCTTACTTTTGAGAGCGTTCCTTATTTATGGACACCGTGCTCGAGCAGGCTGAAAAAGGATGGAGAAGGCGGGGATGGACAGGCCGCCCTCTTTTGATTCTCGTAATTTTCCCCAAGCGCACCCCTTACTTTTGAGAGCGTTCCTTATTTATGGACACCGTGCTCGAGCACGCTAAAAAAGAGGGAGAACGTGGGGACGAACAGGCCGCCCCTCTTTTGATTCTCTTAATGTTCGCCACTCGTACCTCTTACTTTTGAGAGCGTTCTTTCTTTATGGACACCGTGCTCGAGCAGGCTAAAAAAGAGGGAGAAGGCGTGGACGGACAGGCCGCCCCCTTTCTGACTCTCGTAATTTTCCCCAAGTGCGCCCCTTACTTTTGAGAGTGTTCCTTATTTATGGACACCGCGCTGGAGCATGGAAAAATGAGGGTGGAGCGGGAACAGACAGGCCCCCCGCTTTTGACTCTCGTAATTTTCCCCAAGCGCACCCCTAACTTTTGAGAGCGTTTCTCATTTATGGACACCGTGCTCGAGTAGGCTAAAAAAAGGGAGAATGTGGGGACAGACTGGCTGCCCCCCTTTTGACTCTCGTTATTTTCCCCAAGCGCACCCGTTACTTTTGAGAGCGTTTCTCATTTATGGACACCGTGCTCGAGTAGGCTAAAAAAGAGGGAGAAGGCGGGGACAGACAGGCCGCCCCCTTTGACTCTCTTAATTTTCCCCAAGCGCACCCCTTACTTTTGAGAGCGTTCCTTATTTATGGACACCGTGCTCGAGCAGGCTAAAAAGAGGGAGAAGGCGGGAACGAACAGGCCGCCGCCCCCTTATGACTCTC